>PVJX010030948.1:0-21603 GCA_004027295.1 Dolichotis patagonum
TCTTGTTTCCCCGCCCTGGGGTGGCCGTGGCTCCCCACACCACATCATTCTCCAGGGCGGCAGGCTGCTTACTGGTTGGCTCGGCGCCCTAAGTTCCAGCATGGCGCGGATCTCAGGAGACGCTCTTGCTTCTGGTTTCCCCGCCCTGGGGTGGCCGCGGCTGGCCAGACCACAGTCACTCTCCAGGGCGGCAGGCTGCTTACTCCATCTCTCTTTTCTTTGATTCATGTTACTATGCGAAAATAATTTTGTCCTTTTTTGTCTGTGTGTGTGTGTGTGTGTGTCTGTGTGTGTGTGTGTGTCTGTGTGTGTGTCTGTGTGTGCGCGTGTGTGTTGGGTGAGGGTTGGCTGTAAGTCCTGCATGCAGAGTAGTGGGCTTAAATAAATCTTTGAGGTTGAGGTTTTGCAAAGTTGACCACATCAGTTTATACTCAGCTTATATGTTTCATGAACATTCTGATACTAGTAATACTAAAAAACATGTTTTATAAATTAGAGTGCTTTGAGCTGGAAGTCATATAATATTGACATTGGTGTCTTAAATAATAACAGCACTAACATCCTGTTGTGATTTAGATATGAAATGCTCCTAAATGATTTGTGCATTAAAGTACAGCTGTGCTCAGAGGTGTAGCTTAGAGAGGTGGTTGGATCATAAGGGTGATAGTCTCACCAGCAGATTAATCTATTTATGAATTCATAGCTGAATGGGTTGTTAGGATGCAGGGCCCACTTGGAGGAAGTAGATCACTGCGGGAATGGCTTTGAAAGATGTCTTATGGCTCTCTTTCTGATTCCTGGTCTCCATGAGAATGAACTTGTTCTACTGAACGCTTTCTGCCACATGGAGGTATTTGGCCTCACCACAGCCCAAAGCAATGGAGTCAAGCGGCTATGGAGTAGAGCCTCTGAAGATTATTGTCTTAGAAAAGGGCACTTTCAATAGTACTCCATGGAACACAGAGCCAGTATCTGTGTCAGCAATCCTGCCTGTGTGGTGGGATGAATTCATTATACTTGCTAGATGCTGAGAACAGGGTTAAGATTAACCAAATGTAACCCAAAGCCAAAAGAAACCTTTTCTTCTTTGTTTATTTCAGATATTTTGTCACAGTGACAGAAAGCTGACTAGATAACACATATCCCCTTCTGCTCCACAATATCACGATTCTGAGTTAATGTCCAATGTATGACTGTTTTATTTACTAATGTATCCCCAAAGCAAAAATATTTGGTGTGTTAAAAAGTTTTCCTGCTTCTGGGACACAATGCCCACACCAATAACTTTAAGGAAGAGAGTTTTAACTTGGTTCATGGTTTCTGAGGGTTCAGTCCATGATTGACTGGCTCCAAAGGAGACCGCCATGGCAAAAGGGAGTGGTAAAGCAGTTCATTATGTCCAAGGAGCAGTGCAGAGGAACAGCACCAGAGAGGAAGGAGCAGGGAACCAAGTATAGTGCCCAAGGTCTTTCCTCCATGACCCACCCAGACACAGCCAGAGTGTAATTTACTAATCCTTTAGGTGGATCCCAAGCCTGTCAGGGTGACACAATTAAGCTAAACCAGCACATCTGGCAATAGTAAGTATCCACAGAATATTTCTTGAATGAACAAGCAATTCTCGTGGCTTGACCCTTACAAACATAGATGGTTATAGTTGTTCTTTCTTACAAGGCTATGGCCAAAGCAAAAATAAATGGCATTGGAGGATCATAGACTTTATTCATATGTGCCTTTCTTAGGTGGAGAGGAAAATCTTTCTCAGAGCTCAGCAGACTTCTCTTTTTCATTGAATAAAACTAAATGGCAAATCCACCCTGACCAATCAATATGAGATTGCCATTATTGTTTAAACCTGTCTTGATTCATATAATGAGACTGAGTACTTTGCTAGCTAAACAAAAACCGTAGGAACAACTGAAAAAGTCAGTTTTTAAATACTAGCTCTTCAATTTACATGACTTCTAAATTCGGGCTATTTATAAGGGAAGTCAGCCAGAATTAACAAAACTTCTGAATTATAGTCCTATGTACAAGAAAGAAAACTTACTACAGCCTGTGAGACTGAGGCAGGAGAACCACAAGTTTGAGCTCAGCCTGGGCAAATTTATGACAATGAGATTCTGTCTCAACAGAATTTTAGAAAAGGCCTAGGGATGTAATTTAGTGTAAAAGGCCTGGTTTCAATCCCAAGTACCGCCAAAAATTAAATTTGTATCATGCAAATAAAACTGAGTCAGCCTAAAGTATTTCCAAGTTGAGAATCATTAAAATCTGCCTTTATATGTATAGGAGATATGTAATATTGGCTGTTAGGATCACCATTGATACTCTAAAAACAATCAGTTTTTAAAAATATGAACAATTCTCAATTGTTATCTTGAACTGGGTATGTATTTAACAAAACCAGAAATTTGTACCAATATAGACCCAAACTTACCAGGCTGCACTGCTAGAAAATGAGGGAAACTGCAAATGAGCAGAATTTCAAAAGAGGAGACAGGTAGCTAGTATGTTTCCTGTTCCAGTGCTTTACCCACAGCATAATGGTGAGAGGCAGAAATCATTATTCTAACTTTTTCAGTGAGTATGAACATTGATCTTAATTGTCAACTTGACTGAATTATGAGATTCTTGGAGAGGTGATTGGGCGGAGGGATTAATCCTCTGATGTTCAGAGCTGAGTATGGTATTAGGAGGTCGCTTACTGGAGCACTATTCCCCTGTGCTTTTTTCCTGGCTGCTATGTTTTACCACACCCTTCTGCCTTGACCTTTCTGCTTTGGGGCCAACTGATCATGCACCAAAACCTCTGAAACAATGTGTCCTCTTTAAACAGTGTGTGTCAGCCATTTTGTTCCCGCAGTGGAAATGCTGACTAAGAAAGAAGGGGAAATAGTTGACGTGAACCCATACAGCTGGTCGGCTAGAGAACTGACATTCTAGTTGTGGTTGGCTTGGTTATAGAAATACCACTCCAAGTTCTCCATTTGTGTTTCTTTAATTTTAGTGCTTTGAGGGATTTTAGAATTAATCTAGGCTGGTGGTTTTTAAACTCAAGCCCTTTTCAGAAAAACAACTCACGGAATGTCAGTATTGACATAAATTGTTTTAATACTAAAAGGCTTAAATAAGTATAAAATGTTGTATTTTGCCACTATACTTTTTATATAAGCATAAAGTCAAAATACATTATTAATAAAATACCAAGAGCATTATAAAACCAATAAAATGTAAATTAGTATCATTAACTTGACAGAAACTACTGTTGTGCTAAAATTAAATTGCCCAGATTAGTTTAAAAACAGCAAAAGTGTCTACTAGTTATTCCTGTGCTCACATACACATCGTGTTTAAGACATTAAACTCTTCAAGGCAGTGAGGAATGCTCAGATGCCCCGTTGAAGGAAGTGTTTATAACACTTTAAATCACCTCATTTAAGATAAGGTAAGCATTTTGACTTTTTAAATTGTACATTAAGGAGTATCTAGTTAAATTATCAGAAGGTGAAACTGAACTGGGTATGTATTTAGCAAAGTGTCTCATTATATGTTAACTATCATCGAAAATTATTCTTTAATTTACAAATTGGTTTTGATAATAATCCAGAAAGCAGGTTCTTTTGGGTTCACCAAGTCCAAAACTATGCTCCACAATGGTTGAATTTGGTTGTCTACTTTTTCTCTTTTCACAGTTTTGTGTACTATTTAAGAATATGGTTAGCTGCTGTAACAGCTAGGTCCTGAATTTTCAAGGGCTATGCTTGGCAAAGCTCACAACTTAGCCATGTCGTAGTCTGGTAGAAGACTTTCCTATTGTCTTTAAGTACCTGCTCTCCTTCCATTTTGTGCCTTTACCTTCCATTTTTTCCTCAAAGGCTTTTCTATTCAATCAGCAGATGGGAAAATATCCAGTGAGTAGAATTGCAGGGCACAGAGAGTATTAAATGACCACATCTAGAAGTGGCATGTACTACGTTTGTACTGTATCTCCCAGAGTTTGGGTTAGGAATTTAATCCCCAGTGCAGTAGTGTTGAGAAATAGTACTGAGCTATTTAATAAAGAAGTGATTAAATACTGAGGGCAGCCCTCATGAATAGATTGGCATTAACTTGGAAGTGGGTTCTATCTCCATCTGTATATCTGTCTGTCTCTGTCTCTCATTCTTCTGCCTTCTGCCAGAGAATGTCACAACAACAACAATAACAACAACAGCAACAACAACAGCAATAACAACATACTCACCGGACCCAGGTCCTTAAACCTTAGACTTTTTGGCCACAGAAACTGTAAGAAGAAAATCTCTAGCTTTATAAATTACCCAATGTCAATTACTCTGTTCTAGCAGCACAAAAAACCCTAAAACAGAGGACATAATTTCTGCCATCATTGTATATAAAACTAGAAATATATTCATACTATTATTTCACTTATGAGCTAGTGACTTGTTTTACTAAATAGATTCCTAACTAGAATCTGGAAGGAATTTGAGCTTCACAGCAGCAGCAACAACAAAGAGAGAAAAAAGAATATTGAAGTCTTTAAAATTTTTTTTATTTTAAAGAGAACAAAACAAAACAGAACAAAGCAAATCAGAGCAGAACAATGCAAGCAACACAGGACTTCACAACAAGACAACAGGACATCAACAGTGGCTACCATAATGTCTCTTGTTTTCTTCAAAATAGTTGACCATACCTTCATAATAATATCAAACATAACAAAATAGTATGAAAACCAATAATAAGAATGAAAACATTACAGGACTTCAAAATCAGATAACAGGAAATGAACAATGTTTACTATAATATCTCATTTTCTTCAAAACAGTTGTCCATACAATCACATAATAAAATCAAATAAAACACAACAGAATATGACCAATCAAAACAAAACAATAAAAGCATGATAGAACTTCAAAACAAGATGATAGGAAATCAGCAATGACTACTGTAATGTCTTGTTTTCTTCAAAACAGCTGTTCGTATCAAACAAAACAACAAAAAAAATAAAAAAAATTAAACAAAACAACAGAATAAAATCAATTAAACAAATGAATGAAAGCATTATATGAATTCAAAACAAGGTAATAGGAAACCAACCATGATTACCATAACACATCCCATTATGTACAAAATAGCTGCCCATACCATCAGACAAAGTAAAATCTAACAAAACAGGACAGAACAAAGCCAAACCTAACAAAATTGTGAAAATAATACAAGACTTGAAGACAAGACAATAAGAAATTGACAGTAATCTCCACCTTTCCCTCCCAGGTGTTTCCTCCCTTATCACTTTTACAGTATCTATTGTGCTTTTTGGATCGCATTAAGCCCTTCTGTATTTTATGCTAGGGTTTACCTTAGCATTAAACTGTTCAAAAACAAACTGTTTTGCCCATGAACATGATCTCTAGTTGCATCCATTTATCTCAAGATTGTATCCATTTACCTCAAGATTATTCTACGTTATAGCTGTATATCTTTCTTATCCATTCTGCATTTGATGGACAAGTTACCCTTGCTTTTTTTCTGGTCTCCTGTCACATGGAACAATTGTTTCCTCTCCTTTGATTTTCAGTCTATGAACTTCCTTTCCAGTTAAATGTGTTTCTTGTATACAGTATATTGACAGATCTGTTTCTTGATCCACTCTCCTTGTGTTTTTTTTTTAATTGCTGAACTGAAGCCACCTACATTAATGGTTACAAATTATACTTTGGTTTGTCTCTGCCTTGCTATCCTCCTTGTTGTTGGTCCTCCACTTTTCCCCTTCATTCAACTTCCTGTCTTGTTTGGCGATCCTCCTCTGCTGCTGTTCCTGGAACTGTGGTCATCTTTATCTCTCTCTAGAATATTCTTTATCACTCTCTGTAGGGTTAGTTTGGTAGTCATGAATTCCTTCAGTTGCTCTTTATCATGGAAGTATCTTATTTTTCCATCAATTTTGAAAGATAGCTTTGTAGGATACATCAACCTGAGTTGGAAGTTGTTTTCTTTCAGGGTTTGAAATGCTTCACTTCAAGCTCTTCTTGACTTGATAGTTTGTGTTGATAAGTCTGCTGTGATTCTGACTGGTTTTCCTTTATAGGTGATCTGTTTCTTTTCTCTAACAACTTTTAATATTCTGTTCTTGTGCTGAATTTGTGGGATCTTGATTATTATATGTCTGGGTGTAGATTTATTTTGGTTATAGCTAGTTGGAGTCCTATATGCCTCACTTATCTGCATGCCAGATCCTTGTTTGGGAAGTTTTCTGCTATTACTTCTGTAACTAGCCTTTTAATTTCATTTGTGTTGACCCCTGCTTCTTTACTGACACCTATCACTCTTAAATTATGCTTACTTGTATCATCTTGCAGCTGTTGAATTGTTATTTCCTGATTCCTTGTTATTTTTAAGAGATCTTTAATGATCGCTAGCTGCAATCTTGTCTTCATGGTCTGAAAGTCTATCTTCAATCTCTTTCAAGTGATTTTACCAGCTTTTGATTGACTTTTTAAATTTCATGGATATCATTTTGAATGTGTTTCATGCATTGTAATTCCATTCTATATTGTTCATTCAAAGTTTTCATCATTTTCCTGTGCTCCTCTTTTTTTAATCTATGGCTTCTTTAGACATGCTGAGCAATTCATTATGTTTGTGATTTCTTCTTTTACCTGAGACATTATTTATGATTTGATTGCTTTTGCAATCTCATGAAATTGTTTCTTTACTTTAGTGTCTATCCTCTCAGAGATTTTAGGTGTGTGACTTTCATATTCTTCCGTGACTGTATCTCTCAGACTTGTTCTGTGTAGCCTAGAGGTCTGAGATTGCTTTTTGCTCCTTTGTCTTGACATTCTGCTGGGTTCTTCCCAACAAGCTGATTGTAGGGCCCCAGCACTTCCTACTTTGACAGCCCATTGACAGTGTAGGGGAATGGGCCAGCACCTGGGTTCTTCCGGCCCCAGATTTACAGGGAGGTAGCAGCGGGTAAAGTGGGCTTCTCCAGATCTGTGCAGTTATACTGTAGTTTCCCCAATCACCAGGGTGCATGGAGGTGAGGCTGCTTCTCTCAGCTTGTGTGTCTACAGCAGGACTCCCATGATGGTGGCAGGCACACAGGGGTGTGTTTGTCTGATTTTCCTGGTGAGTGATGGCTGCCTGAAGAAAGCAAGGTCCTCCAATGGTGGTCTGCAAGTGCACGGGCTTACCTGGCTGCGTGTCCCTCTCCTGCTGGCTGCCCTCAGGGAGTAGCTGTGGGCAGCAAGTGGTGGCAGACCTCAGAATATTGAAGGTTTTTTTTTTTTTTTTTTTTTTTTTTTTTTGTACTGGGGATTGAACTCATGACCCTGCATTTGCCAAGCATGAAGTTTTTAAAAAAGATTTAAATAATTAAATCTTCAACTCTTCCCTGAAAATATTGTCTATTTTTTTTAAATGTTAAGATGACCTTTAAAAAAATGATTTGATATATATGGAACAATTACTCCAAAGGGCCTTTCCCCAAGTAGAAACTGAACTAAGAGGTGAACAAAGTCTCTTAAGTGTACGTTCAGACCCAAGGGTACTGGTCAATCACCTTCACCAGGGGTCACTATTGTCAAGGTGGAGTCATGGCTCTACTCACAGATATCATAAGCAGACACCCCAGTGTCTGGCAGCCGGATGGCATATGACAGTGTTTAGCTTTTGTGAAAATGAATATATCTTCCAATAGTCTTTCAGTGGAATTCTCCCTTAATGCAGCTACAGTGGCAAAAACAATAGGGCATCCTCAGTTAAGTGGAGAGTCACTTTTCCTGAGGGGTAGATAACACAGGATCTTCAAACAAAAATATACAGGAAACGATTGTCAATTGGCAGTCACTGGGTTGGCTACTCTGGGCTAAATATAAGAGCATTTGTGCTGCTCAAAATATTGGCTGAATGAATAAATGGAAATAAAATATATGTGCAGGAGAAAGATATTAAAATGTAAATTCAGGCAATGAGAGAAGGGAAAGTGTTTCCTGATTCCTTTCTTTAAAACCACTAAATAACTTGAAAATTCACATTTATATGTTCTGAATATTCTTCCTAACAGTGCAATAAATAAGCTGTATGCAGTTACACTATAAATACAAATTTTTATCACAATGTTGATTACTCCAGCTGTTCTCTAGAGAGCTGTGGAAGTTCCATAGTGAATAAAAATGAACCCCTAGGATAGTAATTGTGAATGTTTTATAGCTTTCAATGATAAACCTGCTGCGGCACATGTACCCAAAATTTGCTACCACTGCCTTAGGAATACACAGAAAACCCATAAAGTTGCATAGATTTTTAAGCAGTATTTTTCCCAAAACCATGTCAGATCAGTATAAAAATGTAGGAAAAAAAGTTCAGCTTCACTAGCAACCAAAGAAGTGCAGTTGCCATGAGAAACATTATCGTGCATCAAATTAAAATTTTTTTGTAAGCTTACTATTAAATTTGGTGAGCTCACAAAAGAATAGGTGCTCTTTTATGCTGGTGGTGGGAGCATCCTTCCTTTCTGGTTGTCATTTTCACAATGACACAGAATTATTTATTTTCTCTTCCCACACGATAGGAACATTTAGTGCAGGGACTGCATTTGTTCCCTCTGAATATTCCTGGTACATAAACCATTAAAAATTCAATACATATATAGTTAATTTTTACATATTTATTGAATGACCGTTTAATAAAAAAATGTGTTAAAAGCTAAGCATTGCCTTTAATTCAGCATTAAGTTTTTAGGAATACACATGAAAGATTCAGAATTATCTATAAAGATGTTTATCCTGTTGTAAGTTATAGCAGCAACAAGAAAGAAATGTTGGTAGGAAAGGGCAATATTTAGCAATAAACAAACCCAAAAACAAAGGCAAAAGCATGTTTAGAGTGAGTGAGCAGGCTTGCACAAATGAAAAGGAAAATGGCCCAAGCACCAGATATTTTGGATTTAGGAATCTGAGTTGTGTACCTGGCCTCGGGTGCTTCCCAGGGGTCTTTTAGAGCATGATTAACAAGGATGCTGAGTCGTATCAGCTATGTCTATTGCACATGTCCTGTTATATTGGCTTATGAGATGCAGTCCATAAGTATGAACCTTTAATGAGCTTCAAGTGAAGTAAACTCATTGTAGGTCATGCCAGCAGGTCTGGCGTGCAGGCATCCTGTTTGGGATTTTAGAATTTTCCAGGGTGCTTTGTCATTTTTATTTCTGCCTCCAAGTACTGGGCTTTGGGGCAGGGTCAGAGAAGTTGGGACTGGAGTATTGCCCAGTTTCAGGTAAGTGCAGGGGAAGGGTCCCATGACCCCAGCTGTGCCATCTATGTTAATCTGCACAGTTCAAAATCATTGGGAAATCTGTGGCACCCTATATTTTTATCTATTAATGTCAGACGTTGGCTGGTCTTGTTCATACTGTGTGACTCTTGCTATATGTGATGGGATGCTTAACATGAAGTGGGGAAAACAGGTTGAAATCAGCTTTTTAATTAGTTGTTGGGGAAAATAAGCCTTTTCCAAAATGAGAAAATGAACAACAAAACAACAAAACAACAATAACCACAATAAAAATTTTAAAGAAAATCATTCCAAGAAGAATCAATCAACCAAGTATCTCTAGACACAGTTGTTTTACCCTCAAGCTGCACTGTGAAGATCAAAAGAAATCCATGAGACAGTTTGCTGTAAATTCTGCTGTTCTGTGCAAAATTTAGGTGCTTTTACTGTCTCTTAACAATCTAGGAAGTTGTTTGCTCCAAAGAAGTTAGATGAGCTATGTGTATGGCGGTACACACCTGTAATCCCAGCACTTTGGGAGGCTGAGGCCAGAGAATTACAAGTTTGACCCCAGCCAGGGCAACTTCATGATTTAGTAAGTCTCTGACTCAAAATAAAAAATGGCAATGAAAGCTGAGAATGTAGGTCAGTGCAAAAGGCCTGAGATTTAGTCCCCAAAACCCCCCAAATAAATAAATAAATACATAGAAAAAAGAAAAAAAGTTGCACCTATTTCCCTTCCAGTTTTTACATAACCATGTATGTTTCACTTTTGGCCTCTTTGATCTTTTGCTTATTCATGCAAGAGTGAAAAACATTCATTGGCAAGGACTTTGAGTCCTTTCTCAATCCTGCCAACTACACAGCAATTTTTTGGGGGTTTCCTGGAAGCCAAAGTATTTCAGGGTTTCCTGTTTACTGGACTTTGTTGTTAGTTATCTACATCCCCAGAGATAAAGCAGCAAAGTGGGAAATTATTTTATATCAGAGTGACATGAATACAAGTGGAAAAGAAATAAGCAGATTAAATTAGAGTTGCATGACTGCTTCTGAACCTAATACCAGCATCTATTACTCTTGACATTTATAAAGCTATCTCCATATCTTAATGAACAGAAAGTAGCAAATGTGTTTTTTTCACCATTCTGTGTTTTTCTCTGCATTTCTCCACTTTCCAAATAAGTGGTTCAAACACTGGAGGGGCAGAATTGGTGGGGATGGGGGTATATCCATTATCTTTATAACAATAATGGGAGACAGTTAATATTATTCACTTTTCAATGCTAACATATAATAAACACAACGTACACATAATTAGTGTGGGTTAATTATTTGCATACATATTTGACAACTCTTTGAGAGAGTTCTTCACCAGCTTTAAACCCTAATAGGAGTCCTGTGAGACAGGCTAGCAGCTAGTATCTTTATATAGACAAGGCTTAAGCCTGATTCAGTTTTTTGCCTAGCACCTAGCTTATTTTTAGAATGCAATACAAAGATAGTAAAAATAAAACACTGAAACGCAATACAATCACACCTATTTAATACATTTCTCAGATTGAGTGGGGTCTCACTGGAGGTTTTTTTTGGTGACTAAAGTATGTCTTTGCCTGGCAATGAGAGAGCAAAATCATTCCAATTTTTGCTTTAGAAAACTATTCTAGCTTTCAAAAGAGTAGATAAGCCACGAGGAAACCAGAAAATAATTAGCACAGCTGGATCCTGTGCTGACTGTGATTCACTCCCCCTGGCATACTGAGTTTGTACTTTCCAACTGTGCCTCCAGACCCAGGGGCACCCTTTGACTGTGGACCCCAGTCCCCAGGGAGAATTGCCAAACTCTGGTTTCAAATCAGACCGGAGCTCATTAAGGGTTGAGTCAACATTGGAAGAAGTCAAGGAGTTAGTGAAGAAAAATCACTGGTTGAGACCCATGCAGGGTTCTTGCTGGCTACTGCAGTATATGGTCCACATCCCACGTGGTGGCCTTCAGTCTTACAGAAAGTACAGATACCTACTGTGATGGTTACCCTTAACTGCCAACTGGATTGGCTTGGGAGCTGCTATGGGGGTGAGTAAAGCACACTTCTGGATGTATCTGGGCTTGTCTGGGTGGGCACCATTCCTCTATGTTGCTTCCATGAACTAAGCAACTTTGCTTTGCCAGCCCCTTCTGCTGTGATGCTCTTCCTTGGTGCCAGCGAACCATGGACTGAGTCCTCTGAGACAATAAACCGAGTAAACCCTGTGGGTATCAAGTAATTTATCCCACCAATGGGAAAGCTGACCAATATACTTACTCATTGCTAGGGTCGCAGAATGTTCCAGAAAGTTTATAAATACTCATTTAGCTCAAGAAAGATTACATGGAAAATCTGAAGTACTGATGCATTTGGCTCACAGTGAAAAATGTAACTGCCCACAAGACTTTCGGTTAGTGAAGTTGGTACAAGAAACTAAATCTGCGGGTTTCTTGTTGAGCATGAAGGCAGGACGCTTTCCAGATGCTGTTGAATAAGCACTGGAAATATTTCTTCTATTCCCACCCCCTACTCCAGCACACTGCACTGAGCATGTCCTAAGAGAAAGATGCTTAAACAAAAAGCGCCCCTAGTCAAATTTTGCATTCACATTAACAAGAGATCATCTTCCTGAAATAAGACGCCGAGTTGTTTTCCTCTATTCACTGGGAAGGAATAGAGGAGCTAGGTTAAAGAGGAAAAGCATAGAAGAGAAGGTAGGCACAGAGGCTCTGTATTTCACATAAATATCTTTTAATATCATTTAATAGCTTATATAATTAGATAAAAGCTGTTGTACAAAAAATACTACCAGGAAGTTTGAACCTAATGGACATTCCTAACTCAGTTCACTTAAATGAATCATTTCTAGTGCGATCTAGTGCTTGATTTACAGCAAATGACAGTTCAGAACTTCCCATGAGAAGCAGGTGAAACCCAGAGTTTCAACATCCTGCTGAAAGTCACACAGCTGGCTAGAGGCAGGGGCAAAATCTGTGCTTTTAAAACTCTCAGTCCTAAGCATTTTGTACCAGTAAGTACAGATGCCTTGTCTCCTATCATCTAGTGGATATGCATCAAACAAGGAGAGGGAATTTTGGCTTGGGGAAGAAGGAGAGGAGAAGGAGGTGCTAGCCGAGAATGAGACATCAGGAGGAAGAGTGAGCCTCAGAGGAACAAATGTCACTGTATAATAGCACAGGCTGGGAATGGCCTTATCTGTTAAGCATATTTCTAAAATTGCCACCACACATTGTACTCTAACTCCTTCTCATGGCATTCTTCAGTATCCCTTTATTCATCCATAAATTCATTATTATTTATTATCTGTTACCAGCATTTGGGGGCCAACCTGGCTGAGTGAGGATCTGCAGTGTTGGCATATCGGCACTGGTATCCTCTCTGAGAAGACTTGCATTGAGGTCCACAGAATGAGACTCCGAGATGGCAGGATTTGGTTTTAGCAAGTATTTTTACTGAGGTACGAGCATGGTGTGTTCTAAACAAGGCTAACTTGTATTAACAAGAGAGTTCCAAGTGGGCAGAGCCAGAGAGGGCAACTGCCAGTAATGAAAGTACACCCTCAAGAAGGTGGCAAAAACCTTGAAACTACAGCGAGGGCTGTAGTTTCTCCTTGTCTTTCTAGCACTTGGGGTGTGGCTGGAGTGGCTACTACTGGGGCTTCCTTCCCACTAAGGGTGAGCCTCCACCCTCATGTCAGGGTAGGAGGTTTTGAATGTGTATGGTCTTAGGTGGAATAAAGACACCTGTTAAAACTACCATGCAGATGAGATGCATGTGAATGGGACCGAATTGGGTTAGGTAAGATTATCATGACTTAGTATGGGGCTTCTGTCCCCCTCCATGTGACAGCGTGGGCTCCAAGGGTGAAGACTATAGGTATGCACTGTGGAGGTCAGTCTGGAGATTCCTCAAAAAGCTAGGTTTGGAAGTCCCATTTGACCCAGCTATTCCACTTCTAGGCATATTCTCAGAAGATCTGAAAACATCATACCACAGTGCTATATGTGCACCCATGTTTATAGCAGCACAATTTGTAATAGCCAGATCTTGGAAACAACCTGAGTGCCCATCAACTGAGGAATGGATTAAAAAGTTGTGGCATTTTTATACAATGGAGTACTACTCAGCTATAAAGAATGATCACATTGAGATATTTATAAATAAATGGACACGACTTGAGACCATACTCATAAGCAAAATAAACCAAACTCAAATGTGTAAATACTGTATAGTCTCCCTAGTATGAGAGTTGGTAAGAGTATATAAGATTTTATGGTAATCATGATTCCCCATTTCATTGCTTTGAAGCCTTTCAATGTTTTCACTCATCATTGGAATGGTTTTATTCTGTTTTATTTGACTTTATTATGTGTGATGGTATGAAAAGCTGTTTTGAAGAGAACAAAACATTATGGCAGCCATTGCTGATTTAATATCATCTTCCTTAGAAGTCCTACCATGCTTCTACTCTGCTATTACCATCGGTTCTATCATGTTGTATCTTACTGGGATTTTAATATATGTGATAGTATAAACAAATCTTTTTATTCAAAATGAGATATTATAGTAGCCATTGATCATAGTTATTCGGTTGAGAATGTCCTGTAATTCTTTCATTCTCTTGAACAGTTTTATACTATTGTGTTATGTGTGATATTATTGTATCTGAAACACTTTACAACAAGACAACCTGTTCTGTTCTGATCTGCTTTGTTCTGCCCTCTTTTGTTTTATTCTCTTTAAAATAAAAAAAAAGACTGTAGGTATGGGATGATGAGAGGCTACGTGTGCTCTTCTCAGGAATCTCGGACACCACAAATTCAGGAAACTTAGACCCATTTTCCTTCCATGGGCTCAACTGCCAGTCTCCCATTTGCAGCTCCTATCTAGCTAACTACCTACTCTATCACATTTAGGTGCTGCTTGTGAGAGACAGAAGGCAGGTTAGTGGACATGTTGGTTTTGGAGAACCTCGCAGTATATACAGTCCAGTGATCCTCCATCCTGGTTGCAGTTCAGAATCACCCAGAAGGCATTTTAACCTGTACGATTGCTCAAGTTGCACTTCTGTATATTGGGCTGAGGTTAAAAATCACCAGTACAGCGAGACAGACGCATGAGCAGATGCTTGGGAGTGGTGTTACTCGACAGAGGAGAAAAAATGTGAGGACGAGGCAGTCCCTGGTCCAGTTCGAAGCTGAGAAACAGTCCAGGAAGCCTGTAGAGTGAGATTAATTCTTGTGTGAGCTGGGAAGGGTAAGTACAGAGTTGAATTAGGCTAAGGGTACAAGAGAAATGTTCCAGGCAGACAACAATGCCTGGATGTTTAAACACCCCCACCTTCCATCCCCGTCCAGTCCAGAACCCTAACACTGGGCCCCCATCCACTGCACTTCGGGCTTCATGAGCCCTGTGCCGTAGCTTTGCCAGCATTCTTGCTATTCCTAACCTCCCATGGTCTCCCTGTAGCTGTCAGTTTACTAATGGTTTCTGTTTCTCTGAAATGCCGCTCCTCTACTAGGCTAACAAACTGTATCCATGCTCAAAGTCCCAGCTCGAGCTGGGCACCTTAGGGCAAAGTTCAGAAAGCTACAGCCTGTGAGCCAAGTGTGGCTCATCACATTTTCTAGGTAAGATTTTATTGGCATTCTGACTCATTTGAGCATTGTCTATTGTTTTCACAGCTGGGCTGAGTGGATGTTTCTGGATAATGTAGTCCCTAAAACTGTGTGCTCGTGCAGGACCGGCTGCTTAACCCTTTTGTGTTCAAGTGCTTGGATGTTGGAACGTGTCACCCTGACACTTCCTTAGAAGAAAGATGTGTTTCTCCTGTAGTCAGAAAATAGTGTTTCCTGGCTGCACACTCTCAGGCAATGTGTTGTAACAAGCTCTGCCCTTGCAGAGGTGCTCAGAGGAAGAAAGAGAGAGGGTTGTTGAACAACAAAGACAGAACAGAATAAAACCAATCAAAACAGAACACTGAATAAAACAAAACAATAAAATGGAACAAAACAAAACAAAACAAAACAGTGAGAACAATACTGGATTTCAAAAACAAGACAGAAGGAAATCCCCCAGAGTTGCTATAGTACATATGGGTACACTCTATATAGATGTTCAGACTACCAGGTTTAGGCCTGCAAAATCAATCAAGCAGTAAAAGCATTCAGTTGTTTTTTGTACCTCAGGTGCTATCAACTCAGCTTGTGTTCGTCCAAATCAGCTGGTTGCCTATCAAGGGGTGGAGGTGGTGGGGTAGGGGGATGGTTCTTGTCTCCCAGACTGCAGCCACCTAGCTCATGGGAAGGACAGATTGGCTTCTTGTTTCTCAAATGGGTATTTAAACCAAGAAATATTCACTCGTGAATACATGCCCTTGTTTATTCAACAGACATTCTTAATGTATGTCAAATAATAAAACATGAAAAAAGCATAAAGGACTTTAGTCCGGTCTCACAATTTATTTAACATCACAGAATTCATGTTAGTGAAAAATATTATGAATGTAAGGAGTGTGGGAAATTTTTAGCTGTGATTCATATCTGAAAACCCCTACTAGTAAAAAATCCTCTGAATGTAAATATGATGGAAAGGCTTTCAGCTGAAACTCATACCTTTCTCAACATTGAAGAATTCATTCTGATAAGAAACCCCATGAATGTGAAGAATGTGAAAAGGTCAACCTGAACCATATAACAAGACTGTGTCTCAAAACAGAATAAAATAAAACAAAGCAAAACACCACTCCGCCACCTCCCACTGCCACCTAGCACCACCAACAAAAAAAAGTTGCAGGACGGGAGGAGAATATTTTTTCTATTTTGTTGCAAAACAGAAGAAAACACAGGGCTCACATTCTTTGACCAGAATGAGGAAAACAGTAACAGTAAGATAGCTGTCAATGAGGTATTAATTTAATAGCCCCTCTTAGTTAAGTGGGTCAAAGCAAGAAACCTGTATTATACATATTCAAATGTGTATGTGAATGAAACTGAGAACAGAACAAAAAATCATCTAAGTGACAGTAAAATATAGAATCCAAGAAACTAAAGCAAGCAGACATGAATTATAAGAGGAGAAAGGCATCATTAGAAATAAAAAGCAGAAATTTGTAAAAGAAAATATTGCCTAGAACAGAAAATTTAATTGTTTGATGGAAAACAGAAAAAGAGAGACAAGCTGTAGTGATTCTGGTGGCGAAAGAAGGTTGAAAAGTTGAAATGGCTGTATATTTAACCTCTAAACTGTTAACCTTTTTGATGAAAATGCTGTGGGATTAGTGATGTAGGTTGTGTAACATCACTATACTAAAAGTCACTGAACACTTTAAAATGGTGACAAAATACTGTTCAGCTGTCAGCTTTCTGCTATTGTGGAAGAACATGGTTGTTTCCTGGGTTAGCCCTATCTAATGACCCAGTACTCTGAGGTGGGTGGAGACCTGAATTTCTAACCCCTAACTTGGAGCTGCTCTGACCTCAGCTCCTGGGCTCTGCATAGGTCTGGCACCACCAGCCTTTCCCTGTGCTCTCTGCTGCCTTCTTTCCCACCTTCTGTGGGAGTAGACCTCCACAACTGCTCCCTAATAAGTGACTTGGACACTAAGCTCATTCCCTAGGTCTGCATATCCTATTCCCTGCCTGGGACAGTAGGTATCAGGATTGGTCCATGAGTGCAGACACATTAAAAGGATCTTGGAGCTGACCACCGTCTCTTGGTACCAGTGAGGATGGTCAATAGTGGGCAGAACAACACTAGCCCAGGAAGCTGGGGCATGGTTAGCACTTTCAGCTGCAGTCACCTGGATGTCCAGCTGTGGAAGGAAATGCACTAGCTACTATGGTAGCATGTTGAGCATTTGAGGAATCAACACGGAATAGTAATCACAAGGACAACAGATGGACTGAGTGTTGTTAAGTCCCACAGATGCGCTGGTAGCAAAATGCAGCAATCAAATGTAAAGCATGAAGGGAAGAGAGACTCCCTGGAAATAGACCGAAAGGGTCTCATCACGTAAATTGAGAGGGAAATAGGTTTGAAGGTGAGCATCGAGGCTAAAGCATAACTGTATCTGAGGTAGGTCTGCTGTGCCAAGGATGGGAAATTTGGTCACATAGAATATGGGTGCATTTGTGTTGATCCTGTGCCCCCAAAATCCTGGATCTTCAGATTACCTTGAGTGGTCTAAGCCTGCACAAATGGCTCACTCCTTCTCTCTATTAAGGGGTAGATTGGGGCTGGGGATTTAGCTCAGCGGCATATGCACCTGCCTTGCAAATGCATGGTCATGAGTTCGATCCCTGGTACGATAAAAAACAAACAAACAAACACAAGGGGTAAATATGTGTGTGTGTGTGTGTGTGAGAGAGAGAGAGAGCACACACACTAATATAGACACCTCTACAAAGCATACATTCTTTCTAGATTCTTCCTCATTACCCCTTCCAACCACCAGATCAATAAATTAGAGTTAAGCCACAAAATAATTTGTTCAAGGTTTTATTGGAGCTGGTAAAGGAGGAAAATAACTACACTCCCTGTGTTGGGGCACAATTATATGATTAATAAGGGTGCAGTTATAGAGTTACAAACTACACATGCTGACAGTTTTGTCTATCAAAATAGCTGCTTTGCCTATACCTGAAAATCAGTGGATAATATAGATTGAGCCAGCATAAAAAAGCTCACACATTGCTTCCTAAGCAAGAATCATCTCTGAAAGCAGATTGAACAGGATATGAGAAAATGGAAAGATATCCTTCGCTCTTAGTTAGGAAGAACCAATATAGTGAAAATGGCCATACTTTCAAAACTGTTATACAGATTTGATACAATTCAGATCAAAATTCTAACATCACATCTCACAGAACTATGGAAAATAATTCTAAAATTCATTTGGAACCAAGAAAGACCTAGAATAGCTAAAGTAATTCTGGTCAACAAAAGCAAGGCAGGAGGGAACACAAGCCCTGATTTGAAATTATGCAACAAAGCTACTGTGATAAAATCAGAATGGTACTGGCCAAAAAAAAAAAAAAAAAAAAAACAGACCCAAAAATCAAACTACATATGAAGATGCAGAAACAGCTCAAGACACACTAAACCACCTAACTTTTCACAAAGGCGCCAAACACATTCACTGGAAGAAAGATAGCTTCTTTAATAAACGGTGCTGGAAAAGCTGGCTCTGTACATGCTGAAGATTTTTCGCCATGCACTAAACTAAATTCAAAATGGATCAGAGATCTTAATATCAAAACAGAAACATGAAATCTGCTAGAAGACAGAGTAGATAAAACTCTTGAAGACATTGGTGCAGGCAAAGACTTTATGATCAAAACCTTGACTGCACAGTAACTATTACAAAGAATCAATAACTAGGATCTCATCTTATTGAAAAAATTTTGCATGTAAGAGAAACTACCAACAGAGTGAAGAAAGAACTGTACAGAATGGGAAAAAAATTTTGCCAGCTGTTCCTCAAAGGATTACTATTTAGAATATATAAAGAACTAAAAAATCAGACCCCCCAAATTAAAATTCTCAAACCAAAAATGGGCATCTGAAATGAATAAATACTTCTCAGATTAAAAAGTAGATATGACAAATAAATATATGAAAAAAATGTTCACCATCATTGGTTGTTTGAGAAATATGAATTAAAACAATGCTGAAATTTCATCTCACCCCAGAAAGAATTGCTATTATTGAAAAATCATTGAAAAATTAGCTAACAGATACAGATAACAGATACAGGTGGGAGTGTGGGGAAAAAGGAACCTGTCTCTACTGTTGGTGGGAGTGTAGACTGGTGCAAACATTATAGAAATCAGTGTGGAGAGTCCTCAAAAAGCTAAGAGTAGACGTTCCATTTGACCTACCTATTCTCCCTCTTGGTATATTCCCAAAAGGATTAAAAGCATACTTATCACAGCAGTATATATATATACACCCATGTTTATAGCAGCATGGTTTGTAATAGCTAAACTTTGGAAATAGCACAAATGCCCATCAACTGATCAGTATATAAAGAAGTTGTGATTTTTTTTAATACAATGGAGTACTACTCTGCCATAAAGAAGGATAAGGTAGAAAGATCTCTAGCTAAATGGTTTCATCTGTGACCCATTGATTGTTCAGTAGCATGCTATTTAATTTCCATGTGTTGATGAAGTTCTTGTGGTTTCCTTGCCCGAGACTACTCTTAAGTGAAATAAAGTGGACATACATGTGATGTGAGAAACCAGAAGTGTAAACAAGGACCAAAATATATAATAGATATTGTGAAATAGGAAGAAAATGTTCAAATGGGAAGGGGGCTTGGCAGAGGGAGGGGGAAAGGAAGACAGGGAAAAGAAAAAATGAGAAAAGAAGGAAAAATGGAACCAAAGCTTTTGTAAACAAAGAGGGGAAGAAAAGTTGAAGGGATGGTAGGAGATTGGAAAAAAAAGAATCATGTTACATACAGGTACAAATTCCCTATGATGGGTGTGCTCGTTATGTATACCTAAAATGTACCAATAAGCTGAGTAAAAACAAAATCTACAGGAGTTCACAGAACTTCACCAGCACCCGTCAGCCATACCCACGAGCAGAGGAGCTTGGCAAACAGGCATGACAGCGCTCCTGGTCCTGCTGAGCAGGTGCTGGCCAATGCAGTTTGTCAGGGAAGTCATGTTTTCCAGAAGGGTGTTGTTGATCCAGATGGTGCTATGCTGTGATGTGCAGTAACTTTTGAGTTTCTTGACGGTTACTTCCCTATTGAGAAACACTTCCCTGCAATCACGAGATTCCACAAGTTTAGGGGCAGTGTCAGCTAAAAACGCGCCATGTTTTCTTTCTGTTTTTCCTATATTAATATCCACAGTTGGCTATTTACTGGCAAAATCGATCTGATTTTGCATTCTTTTTTTGAATACGTACTTTTTTATTTTAAGGAGAATAAAACCAAACAACATAAGACAGAATAGTCAATCCAAACAAAGCAGTGATAAGTACTTTTTTTAAAAACCAAGAATGAATTAAAGTATGGTCCCAGACCATGCTATACTTTATGTGTGTGTGTTTTCCATTTCAGTCAACAGAATAGTTACCTGATCAAATAGTGAAAATTAACAATAAAAGCCGAGGGTGTAGCTCACCATTGGAGGATGTACTTTACACACCTGAGGTCCTAGATTTGATCTCCGGCTCCGAGAAAAAGCAATAGCAATAATACTTTGAGCATCTTCTGTATTCCAACTACCACACTAAGCACTAACATTTATATTATTTTGTTTAATTTTAGCAGTGATACCGAGTCAGTATTTGTGTTCCCATTTTGAAATACCAAGATTTAAGTGGACAAGGTTGCATAGTGCTAAGTAGCAGATCTAGGATCAAAGCCAGCTTTGTCTGGTGCTAAATGCAAGTTCTCAGTTCTTTTGCTCATTACCTTCACTGAGGGTGTCTAACCTGAGAGGGTACAAGAGTGAATAGAGTTTCTGTGTCTCCACCAAGCTACAACCAACAATTGGATGAGAACTATGAAAGCTGTTAATGAGAAGCACACGAGAATTAAATGAATGACTGCTTAGTTTTTCATAGAAATAATAAACTTTATTATTTGTGGTAATATATTTTAAGTGACAACATAATAATACATGGTATATTGACTTTAACAAGGTATCAGACCATCTTTCACAAAACTTTGAGGTGGAGTTGTAGACATGTCATAGAAATGATAATACGATTTGGAGAATGCAGAGTTGATTGGACCCTCGTAGTGAGCCTGATAGCCAGTTTCAAGCTGGATCAAGGTCTCTAAAGGTGGGGCACCGAACTGTCTTCACTCCTGGTGTGTTCATATCTCCTTCCTTTCTTCTTTCCTTCCTTCCTCCTTTCCTTTTTTCTCCCAGTCTTTCCTTTTGGTACTGGAGAGTGAACTCAAAACCTTCACAATCAGACACAAACCATAATGCCCTATGAGTTATATGTTTCAAAAAAACCTTAGGTCATTGTTTTGTTTTGCATACAGTAAGTCTGCGACTAGAATAGATTTTAAGAAACAACTGATACATAAGATAAAGACTTATCGAGGTAATTATCAGTGAACAAAGATAAAGATAAAGCTTTGGATTTAGGCTCAGGAAGTCATTTATATTTTGTGCCCAGTACATACTAATAGTAGTTAGGAGAGAGAGAGGGAGAAAAAGAGGAGAAGGAGGAGGAGAAGAAAAGGTAGAAGAAGAGGGAGAAGAAAGAAGAGAAGAAGAAGGGAAGAAGGGAGAGAAAGGGA
>PVJX010030949.1:0-21386 GCA_004027295.1 Dolichotis patagonum
CTAAAATGCCCTGCTGTGATTTGGGGACAGCAGTGCCCGTTGTATGTACCATTGTTGCCCCCTGATTGTCATGTTTTGAATTTTTTTCCTCTTTGAAATAAAATGAATTTGAAAAAAAATAAAACAGCATGCTGGTTATCACATGTTCCTTATTCTACCTGCAAAACTTCTTAACCTCCTATCAATGATCAGTGCTAAACAGGATTTGGATCAAATGGTAGAAATGCTTTAGTTGTTTTTTTGAGACAGGGTCTCGCTGTGTAGTTCAGGCTGGCCTGGACCTTACGGTGATCCTCCTGCCTCAGCCTCCTGAGTGCTGGGACTACAGGCATGTGCCACCATGCTGGGCAAGTCTGGGTTTTTGAAATTTAAAAGTCCTAGGCCCCTGCCTTACCTGGGGAAACCCCTACAGCACCAAGGAAGCCTATGCTGGAGGGAATGGGAGAAGGAAAGTCCAGAACAAATTCTCCTCTGGCCTGCAGTCTTATTATGAGAGTAAGAAATCTTAAACATACAATATCAAATATGGCCAGGCCTAAAAATATTAGTATTAGGTGTGGTAAGGAAAACAGCTTATGAACTATTCTTTTGGAGAGGATTTTGATGAAAAAATAAAATAAAAATAAAAACAACAACAAAAACTCAGCTTACTTCTTTTGCTCCTTTTTGCAGTTCAGCCTGGCCTCAAACTCCCAGTGATCCTCCTGCCTCAGCCTCCCAAGTGCTAGGGTAACAGGAGTGTACCACCATGCCCAGCTGCTAACCTCGGCTTAAAAAAAGCATTTCTTGCCTGTCACAAAACAAAACAAAACAAAACACCCAAAGCATTTCTTTCATTCAGCAAGTTCCCCCGCACATTACATCCCGACGGACAGCAAAGCGAGGCGCAGGGGGTCCTCTGCGTGGATGACCGACGAGGCCCCTCCTGCTGGCTGCGCTCTTCTCGGTCACCGGCACTGTGCCGGCGACACTGAAGCAGGGCAAAGCCATCCGGAAACATGGGACAAGCCATGAGTCCAGGTTTCTCCCTGTGTCTGCTCCCTGGCTTCTGATCCTGGCACAAGGGGCCCTGAGCCCACACCCGGTCCCCTCTCTGCGGCACCCTCAGCGGCCCCTTTACTGAGCGCAGCGTGACTCCAGGCCCTCGGCTCCCGTCCGCGACCCCTGGCGGCTTCCGGTGGCACTGACGCTGCACGCGAAGATTCCCTCCCAAGGGTAAAAGCAGCTCCAGGAGCTGCGGTCCTTGAGCTCCCGTTTTTTCTGAGACTCGATTTTCAAAGTTTAGTCTGTGAATCGCCCAAGCGCCTGCCCGGCAAGCGCGAGGTCATGAGTTCGATTCCTGGTACAAAAAAGAAAATTGGTCTATGGAAGCACTGTCTCAAATTCCTCACCCACAGCCACTCATTTTCTTTCTATTTGTGGGTCAAATAGAACTGCACTGAGCTACTTAGCAGTCCTTCTTTAATTTTATTTTTTCAATTTTGAGACAGGGTCTAAGTCACTAAATTACCCAGGTGGAGCCTGAACTTTGGAGCCTCCTGCCTCAGCCTCCCTGAATCCTGGGATTACAGCCTTGTGCTACCATGCCTGACACAGGTCACTTTTCAACCCACTAAGGCCTGGCTCCAAATTACTCTGTGGACCCTACTACTGCTTAAGTCACCAACAATCTCTTTGGGGGTTTAACATGGAAACAGTCATTGAACTAGTATTTATCCAGTGCCAACACGCTGTTTTAGGTGCCAGGAAAACACTGGGGCAAAAAAATGATTAAAAATCCCTATTTTGCCTGGGTGTGGTGGCACATACCTGTATCCCAGCTATTCAGCAGGCTGAGGCAGGAGAATCACGAGTTTGAGGCCAGTCTGAGCAATTTAGGGAGACCCCATCTTAAGAAAAAAAGACTGAAGATGCAGCTCAGGGGTAGAACATTTGCCAAGCATGTGTGAGAACTAGTGTTAAATTCTCAGTACTACAAAAAAAGGAATCTGCCGGGTGTGGTGACACAGGCCTGCAAACCTAGCATTTGGGAGGCTGAGGCAGGAAGATACCGGATGTGTTTGAGGCTATCCTGGGCTACATAGCGAGTTCAAAGCCAGCCTGAACTAGTGAGACACCCGCCTCAGAACAACCAAAAATAAATAAGTAAAATGAACGAATGAGTAAGTCCCTGTCCAAAATAGAGTGCACATGTTTTATACTCTAGCAGAGGAAGAGAGACCATACAGATATTTTTTTCTTCTTGAGACAAGGTCTCACTCTGGAATTCAGGGTGGTCTTAAACTCACTGTGTAGCCCAGGTTGGACTCAAACCCAAAGTGATCCTCCTGCCTCAGCCTCCTGAGTACTGGAATCACAGACAGGTGTGTGCCACTATGCCTGGCTGAAACCAGAAAGGTTTGCTTACTTTTTTATTGCCCTTATTTCAGTGATATCCCCAACCCCAATCACCCAGGGCAGAAATCTGAAAGACATTTCGTTATCTCTCAGCCACCAAGTCACTATTCATCTCAAATTCGCCCCTATCACATTTGCCCCTAACCTATCCCTCCACGCTGCTTATCTACAACTCTCCTTACTTTGGCCACGATATAGTTCCACCAGAGAAACTGGCAATTGTTGCAAATCAGGGCTTCTCCCTCAGAGAGCCTGGGAAATGCCACCAAGTCACGACCCCAAATGTCTCCCCTTGGACAGCTGTGCTTCCTTCACTGCCCCTTCCGGCAAGGTGCCCTTCAAACCAAAGCGCAAGGGGACGCCTTCCGAGGCCTTCACGGGGTTTTGGGGCGTGGCTCTGCCTGGAGCGCTTGTCTGGCACGTGATAAACCCTGGGTTTGATCCCTGGATGGGTGGCCTGGGTGTAGATGTCCCTGAAGCCTCCTGCGGTCACAGGTGGGGCTTTGTAGGTGGCTGGATCGAGAGTGTGCGAGGCTGGGATTAAGGACACTGATTGGGGGCCGCCCTAACCCTGGTAGCCTGGATGCCGCTTTTGCTGCCCCCTGCTCTTCCCTGAGGGTCCTCAGAGATGGGGCGCTCTCCGCACCGCTTTCATTTAACTCCACGGATCTGCAGCCAGCGTAAGGTATGCTCTGGGGTAAAGGTGACAGAAAGCCAAGACCATGCGGCAGAAGCCTGGCGAGTAAGGACGCTCGGGTTCAGTGTGATCACTGGTTTCACGTAAGGGCTGGTCCTGGCCTGGCCTGGTCAGGAGCTACTGCGCTTACCTGCATTCTCATTAACAGGGGGAAGGGTACAGGGCAGGGGCCAGGAGGTGGGGAAGGTGGCACGGGAGCGGGGAGGGGGAACTGGGTAAAAATGCCTACCCCAGTGACGCAGCCACTCGAGCCCACTCCAAGTTCTACCGCACAACCTGTTCTTACCACAAACCCGAACAGTAACCACGGCTTCCGATGTTTGCTGTCCCTTACAAGCACAGAGCCCTCAGTCCAGGCCGGCACCCTGTGAGCCACGCGTTAGGCGTCCCTGCCCCCAGTATGGTGCCTAAAACATTTTGATGGTGACACACAGGATGCCATTAGGATCGCTCTGCGGATGTCCCAACAGCCCAGGGTGGAGGCGGGGTGGACAGGTCCTGAGCTGAGTCTCAGGACATCTCAGAAAGCAGCACAAGTGTCTTACATCTGTGTGGTTGGGCTGGGGATTTAGCTCAGCGGCATAAGCGCCTGCCTGGCAAGTGCAAGGTCGTGAGTTCGATCGCCGGTACCGCAAAAAAAAAAAAAGTCTGTGTGGTTAGCATCTGCCACACAGACACACCTCACTTCACAAATGAATGGATGGATGAAAAAATACCACCAGCCCGTACAGTAGGTCCGCAGTTCATGGCTCTGAAAAGTGACATCAGAGAGTGTGCTTCCCTGGCTGAGGTCACACAGGTGACCAGATTCTCCTCAGGACCATCTGCCACATCTCTCCTGCTGGTTGTTTTGTCTGGAATCTCTTCCTTCTCCCAACAAAAATTACGTCAAGGGGCCGGGAATATAGCTCAGGGGCTCAGCGCCTTCCTCATAATCATGAGGTCATGAGTTCGATTTCTTTATGTCAGTCTTTTGACTATGGTTTCCCTACAGTCTGAAATTTCTTTTGGGTAGTTTTAAACTTATTTATTTATTAATTTATTTTGAGACAGGGTCTCGCTATGCAGTTCAGGCTGAACTTGAACTCACTTTGTAGTCCAGGCTGGCCTTGAACTTGCAGTGATCCTCCTGTTTCAGCTTCCTGAGTGCCAGGGTTACAGCTGTGCATCACCAGGTCTGGTTCTTTTAAGTGTTTTAAAGAAAAACTTTCTTTTTTTCCTTTTTTTTTGGTACCAGGGATCGAGCTCATGACCTCGCACTTGCCAGACAGGTGCTTCTGCCACTGAGCTAAATCCCTGGCCCCAAGAAAAACTTTCTTGGGCCAGGCGTGGCAGTACACACCGGTGATCCCTGTACTTACTTGGAAAGCTGAGGCAGGAGGATCACCTCTGGTTACATAGTGAGTTCAAAACCAATCTGAATTACAGAGTAAGACACTGTCTCAACAAACCACAAAGCAAAATAAATTAAAAAAAAAGATTTGAGCAATCTAAACAGCTGAGAAATATTATTGCTATGAAATTACCCTGAAAACATTTTTCTATGAAGATTATACCCTAAGTGACATTTAGAATTTCAAATTAATTACATTTAAAAATTAAGCCTGTAATTCAGCCCCATCTTCAGTCTTATACAGAGAAGGAGCTTCAATAAGGACCAATTAATCACTGCCTGCTGTCTTTCTTTTCTTCACAGGAGTGAAGGCAGGCGCCGGAAAGGCACTGCGGTGAAAGTGAAGAGGGAATTCGCATGCAGAGTTGCTTAAATGGCCAAAAAAGAGAAAGATTTAAATTTCCCAGAAAGCTTAGAAACACTGGATTGGGCTTCAGATTTCTAATCACACTGGCAGGCCAGCCCTCGAATTAAGAAAGTGTGATTTGTATTGTCATAGAACTTTGTTTTTTTTCTTTTTCTTTCTTCTTTGAAACAAGGTCTCACTATGCAGTTCAGGCTGGCCTTGAACTCACTACAGAGCCCAAACTGGCCTGGAACCCATGACAATCTTCCAGGCTCAGCCTCCTGAGTGCTGGGATTCCAGGGCGCACCACACACCTAGCTTTGTTTTGCTAGTTTTGAGGCTGGATTTTGCTATGTGGTCCAGGCTGGCCTTCTTGAACTGAAGTGATCTTCCTGCCTCAGCCTCTTGAGTGCTGGGATGACAAGCATATGCCACCACACCCAGCTGTTACAAAATTTTAAAAATGAGAAGTGTTAGGGTGAACAGGTCTACAGGTAAATGAACTACAAATTACTTATTTAAGGTGTCCTACAATTTGATTTCTATGATTTCTAATACAATTCTATGAATTGTATTAACACATCTTATTTCTTCCACATCCTCCTCTTCCTCTTCCTTCTCCTCCTCTTCTTTTTCTTCTTCTTCTTCGAGGCAAGGAGCCATTATGTAGTAAAGGCTGGCCTTGAACTCTTGGCAATCCTCTTGCCTCAGTCTTCTATTCACAAATATTTTTGGTAAAAAAAATAATACATGAAAATCTGGGTGTGGTGGCACACACTTGTAATCCTGGTATTTGGGAGGCTGAGGCAGGAGGATCACTGTGTGACCCAGGTCAACCTGGTCTACAAAGTATGTTCAAGGCCAGCCCATAGTACAAAGTGAGACCCTGTCTCAAAAAAACCCAAAACCAAACAAACAAAAAAAAAAAAACCCCACATAAAATAAAAGATTAAAAATTACAAAATAAAAACAACAAATTGGGTGTGGTGGTGAACATCTGTAATCCCAGCATTTGGGAGGCTGAGGTAGGAGGCCTGTTGCAAATTCGAGGCCAGCCTGGGCTACATAGTGAGTTCAAGGTCAGAGTGAATTACGGCATGAGGCAGGATCTCAAAATATGCTAAAAAAAAAAAATCAGAGTGGATCGGGAGGTAAACTGCACAGCCTCATGGGAAAGGGCCTGTGATGTGTGGCCATATTTTGGTTGCCATCCACAATTACTGGGGTTCCTGGCTGCCTTTCTAGGGCAACCATAGCAACCAGAATTCCTTTTCTTCGAGGCAGCTGTAGAAACCGGTCTGCCCCCACCTGTCTGCGAGCTGGCTAGAAACGCATTCTCTGGGCAGGTAGCTCAGAGGAAACGTGTCGTCAGGGATCCCAGGCCCCAGAGTAAAATCTCCAACTCCTCCGTGTGCTTGCACATCTGAGAGCCTATTTCCCAGGTCCTGCTGTCCGAGGCGAGCAGCCTGAGCTCACCAGCTGGCACCCGGGGTCGGTGCCTCAGTCTCAGTCATGCAGTAAGATTCCCAGGAGACCCACGGGTGGGGGGGCAGGGCACGGAAGCTGTGCACCCCGCCCAACACCTCACCCACAGCCTTGTTATATCCTGCATGGTAAATGGCGTTTCCCTCGTCCTGAGTCGCTCTCCTCGTCTGTGGGAACCCTGATTGAGAGCCAGCTGGGGAGACACACAGATGACATCCCTGGGTTTCGCCACTGCCATCTCAAGAACAGGCGGGGAGGCGGGCAAGGGGCCTGAACCTGCAAGCTGTGGGATGTGAGAGAACTGTGGGGATCCTCCCTCACCCTGAGCGTACCTGGTGTCAGAAGTGATCTGTGTTCCAAAAGCGTGGCCAGGGAAGCTGACTCTGAGTTGGTTTTTCTTCCTATGTCTTTGGAGTCTCTGAGTCTCTCTCCATCTCTCTCTTGTTAATTCATTTTGGTTCTGGGATGGAACACAGTGCCTCCTGCATGCTAGGCAAGGGCTCTACCACTGAGCCAAAACCTCAGTCCCAGCATCCATCATTAAAAGCTCAGGACAGCTCATGGTGGCGCATGCCTGTAATCCCAGCACTTAAGAGGCTGAGGCAGGAGGATCCCTTTGAGTTTTAGGCCAGCCTGGGATACATAGTGAGTTCAAGGTCAGCCTGGACTACACTGTGAAACCCTGTCTCAAAAAACCAGCCAACACAACAAACAAAGAAAAAACCACTAAAGGACTAAAGTGATTACCAATTACTCTAAAACCATAAATATATTTCTTTTCCCATCTCAACCCCCTACCCCAGATCTATAAAAAGTAAAATAAAAGAACTGAAATGTTCTACCCATTAAGGTTGTCAACTACGTTCAAACTGTTTTATCAGCATAAAATTTAAAAAACCTGCCAGTGAGGCTCTCTCTGGCTCCTGTGGCCTCCCAGAAAGGCGAGTCCACTTTCCTGGAATATATTTTCATTTATTTGACTTTGGCAGCAGTGGCCACACCTCTCCCCGAGCAGTTAGCTGGCAAAACTGCCCATATGTTTTCTTAAATTATAACTTTTAAGGGAACATTTTAAAAAAATGATTTATAGTCTTTGTGACAATAATGCTGATCATGAATAGTTCAGACAATAAAAACCATGGGAAAAATCTAAAAATCCTATTTCTAGGCACTGATGAATATTCTTACAATCATCAAACATTTCTCCAATCTGTATGCGATTACAGTGTGTGCAGAGTATATGTATATACTGTATATATCATATACTATGTGTATATATAGTGTGCATGTGTGCCCACAGTGTGTATAAATATATAAAGGCTGCTCAAAGATCCAATGAATATTTAAATTGAAAAAAATTATTACAATGAAGACATTGTCATTTATCTTCCTCAAAATACTCCCCTCTGTCCGAACACACTGACCCCATCTTTCTTGCCACTTCCGGACGCAGTTCTGGGAGTCCTTCATCAGGAGTGTCTTCATGTGCTGAACGCTGCCGCATGAGCCACCCAGGGGAGAGGCAGGCTTGGAAAACCTCGAGGTACGTCCTCATCCACCCTCCTCACTCACTCCATCTGGCACCCGGCTGCGTCTGGCTTTTTGGCAAAGTTGAAACCACCATAAAAGGTCAATGTTCTAAATTGATCTGAGATGTCAAGGCAGCCACGACGGCACAACTCAAGACAGAGAGAGGGCTTCCAGAACTGCTTCAGAAAACGGCAAGGCTGGGCTATGTGCCTTCCAAGAGGGGGGAGGATTTTGAGGGGGATTAATGGCAATTTGTCCTTTACAGTAAATAATTCTTAAACAATCTGAATGTACACTTCATTTTTATAGGTATACCGTGTGTGTGTATGTTGGTTTTACAAGTGTGGGACTCAGCATGCTCCTTTTAATCTGCTTTCCTGATACAGGCTTCTGTTTATGTGACGTCTACCTGGGTCATCGTTTTTTACTGGCTGTGGAGTTTTTTCATGCAGAAACATAATTGCATCAACCGATTTTCTGCTGCAGGACTTTTAGCCCTGTGTGTCATTACCTCCAAAGGGGAACTGCCTGGTGTGTGACCCCTGAGTAAGGGACCAGCACGCTGTACCCCCTAAACTGCCACAGCTCTCTGCCTTTGCAAAGCCGGGCACGGTTGGGTTCAGCTGAGCGATCGCATTCAACCTGAGGCTTGCACGGGACAGAGGTAGAAGGGGAGGCGGTCCATGGGCAGGGGACCAGGCGCCTGCTATCTTTGGCTTTCTCTTCCTGGTGCCAGAAGGCTGCTCAAGACCTAGCCATGGAGTCAGCATTCTAGACTGCAGGAAAGGGCAAGGAACAAAAAACCGCGGTCAGCTCCCGCCAGCTCTTCCATGCAGTCACACTCAGCACTTGCACCAGAACTGGGTCCTGTGGTGCTTTGCGTTAGATCTAAAGTGTCCCCCAGGACTCTCGTGCGCGTCTAGGTGGTGACTGGATCACGGGGCGCGCTCAGCAGTGGGTGACGCACTTAAGCGTTCCGGGCTGGGGACTGGAGATCACTAGGGGCATGACCGGAAAAGTGACTTTTATCCCTGGCTCCTCCCTTCCCTCCTAGGGTGAAGAGCCAGCCTCCAGCCGCCCCTCCACCAGCCCCTTTCTGCCGCCTGCAGACCGAGGCCGGAATCCCTGCAAGCCGTCAGCCAGAACAACCCTCTCCTTAAATTGCGCTGGCCGCAGGCAGCTGCGGGGGCGCGTTCTTCCAAAAGTTGTGTCATCTTTCCCCATAAAAACGGGAAAATGAATACCGGGGGAAACTAATGGTTTCTGCCACAAGACTGACAGGCCGATTTAGGTTCCTGTGGGCATCTTACAAGAGAAAGCTTTCCCTCGGGCCTAACACTGTTTTATCAGATTGTTCCCACTATAAATGCATGTCATTACTTACGAAGTAAAAATTCTCTTCAGATAACTTGTGTGAATTATTTTACCAGTATCAGCGATTCAACGATGTGCGTCCCCCTTCGCCCAGTGGAAAGTGCAGATATGGGGAAAGATTCCTCTGCCTGGACTTTTTCTTTCCCCAGTGCCAACGATTGACCCCAGCAACTCATAATGCTAGGCAAGTGCTTTACCATCGCGCTACCATTCTGGCCCTGCCCCGTCCTCTCCCCGCTCTGGGTAAATCTCATCCACATGGCTTCACATTGAGTCTGAACTCTTTTTTCAAATTAGGTGACTTTTTTTTTTTTTTTTTGTGGTGGGGGTAGGGATTGAACTCATGACCGCGTGCTTGCTAGGTAGGTGCTTATGCCGCTGAGGTAAACCCGCCCCCCCCAACTCTCTTTTCACTCTTGAAGCACCTTCCCCGGTGTAATTCACAGGTAGCTTTTGTGCACCTGTACACTGACCCTGTCACCTCCTTTACTGACTGATCTGTTCTGCTTCCTGCATTCCTTGTTCTGGTGGCAGCAGCTGAGTCACTTTAGACCGACTCCGTCATCACACAATACCAGCTCAGAGCCCAAACCCTGTCAGTTCCACTCCTCTTCCATGACAGAAAGCAGCCAGGATCTCCCCACACAGCATCCCAGGCCCCTGCTAAGATGCTGATGTAAATTTTTTTTTTTTAATCGGTACCAGGGACCCAACTCACGACCGCGCTTGCAAGGCAGGTGCTTATGCCGCTGAGCTAAATCCCCAGTCCCGTGAATTTTTTTTTTTTAAACAGGTGCTATGTAGCCCAAGGTGGCTTCAAAATCAGGGCGACTCTCCTTCCTCAGCCTCAAGTGCAGGAGGACGTACCCATGCCTGGCAAAAGTGATCTTTCTCTTTCCCTCCCAGAGCCAAACTCCTCGAGTAGCGCAGCGCCAGGCTGGACACTGACCCCATCCCCTTCTTCTGCCTCATCTCATATTCACTCCAGGCTCCAGCCTGCATTTGAGGCTGTCACCTAAAGCAATTCCACAACGGTGGCATCACCGTTTGATCACTGTGGAAATGGATTCCTTCTGCCTGGAATTGTTCCTGTTCCCTGCTTTTTTCCCTGGAAAATACTCCATTTTTAAAAGAGTCGGTGTTGTAGTCAGGGGTTGTACAGAGAACAATTAGAACCAGGACATGGAGTTTATAGTATTATTTTTATGATGGTCACCCATAGTTAACCCAAGAAAATGCAGGAAATCCATCCACAACACCAAAGACATAGAATATTTAGCCAAGGGCCTGAATCCCACAGCGATGTCCCACATGAGTCCGGATGAAGACCCAGAGCTCATGACAATGCTTCCCACGAGTCCAGCTGGAGGTCTAGAGCCCACAAGAAGGACTCACGCCAGTCTTTTTTATGGATCTGTGCTGGGAAGGCCCAAAGGTCAGCAGTGGAAACTAGGAAGTCTATGCCAGCAGGGTGAAGGAGCTGTGCTGGTAGGTCAAGTGTTCTACGCTGGAGCCGAGAAGTCACGCTCACAACAAGACCAGGTATTTTTATTCCTGAAAAAGACCAGCTGAAGGGGTGTCCACCAGCAGAGAGGACAGCTGAAGGCTGAGGCAGAGGACGAATAACTAACACAAAGATGGCAAGAAGGTGCTCCAAGTGGGGGACAGGCTAAGTGATGACGGGATGGAGGACTGATGACCACTGGCTAAGTTCAAGAGATGACATTCTTCTGGGGAAAGACCCCATTTCTATGGTGATGCTTGTGGCAGGCACACCGGGAGGCCTGGCTGTGTTCACCTGGACCATAATGCCCCAAGGCCATCTCCCTCCTCGCAGTAACCTTCCCCTTCTTAGTGATATAGATTAGGGCATGACAAAGCTGGCTGGGGAAGCAGGCATGACCTGTTAATTAGTGGACCGGAACCCATGCGGAAGTTGCTAGAGCCTGGGGCCTGATGTCAGCCTGAGATGTGTGATCCCAGCACCGCCTAGCAGGCCCCAGATGCAGCAGTTTCCAGGGTTTCCTTGATATCTAGATGGCATAAAAGGACCCACAGGCTGAAGAAGAGCTTGTTCTTCTGGTTTTCCTCAGGACAGACAGCTCTGCTTTCTCCAGGGTGTTTTCTTTCTTTCTTTTCTTTCTTTCCTTTCTTTCTTTCTTTCTTTCTTTCTTTCTTTCTTTCTTTCTTTCTTTCTTTCTTTTCCTTCTTTCTTTTCTTTCTTTCTTTCTTTCTTTCTTTCTTTCTTTCTTTCTCCTTCCTTCCTTCCTTCTTTCCTTCCTTCCTTCCTTCCTTCCTTCCTTTTTTAAATCTTGCTTTATGCTCTTTTACTCAGCCCAAGCTCGTGAGCCAGTTTCTCACTTACTCTTACTTTTTCAAATAAACGGTGCCACTGCTTTTTATCCACTTTGTTCATTTCTTTGTTGGAAATGAGAAGAACCTGGAATCTAAGTCTAGAAGGTGGGGTGAACAACCCAGAACCCAGTAATATTTAATTGGCGCGCCCCTTTTAGAAGCAAGCTACCCAGTAACATTTCAGTGTAGCCAGAGGTTTCTGATAATGATGGGGCTGCGCTGCAGGATTTCTGCAGTTTTTGTATTTTTGTGGTATTGGGGATAGACCTCAGGAGCACTGAGCTACATCTGCAGCCCTTTAATTAAAAGTAATTTTTTTCTCAGAGCCTTTGCACAGAATTGCATGCCCAACCCTTTAACAAATATATATATTGAGGCTGGGAGTGGTGGTGCACGCTTGTAATACCAGCTTGCAGGAGGCTGAGTCAGGAGAATCATGACAAGTTCAGAGGTAGCCTGGGCTACCACAGTGAGTTCAAGGGTAGCCAGAACTACGTAGTAAAGCCCTATCTCAGAAAAACAAAAACAAACAAAATGTGTTTTATTTTTACCTGGGTGTGGTGGCACATACTTATAATCCCAGCACTTGGGAGGCTGCAACAGAAGGATCTTTCCAAATTTGATGCCAGCCTAGGCTATGTAGTGAGTTTAGGCCCAGTCTGAACTGCACAGCAAAGATCCTATTTTTTTTAATATTATTATTTTTTTAAAGATCCTATTTAAAACAACAAAACATTTTATTTTGAAATAGGGTCTTGCTAAGTGCCAAACTGTACAGGTCTGGCTCAAACTTGCCAGCTTCCTGCCTGAGTAGAAGGGACTATAGGTGTGTGTTTCCACACTTTGTTAAAATTTCTCCACTTTTATATCCTTTTCATCTTTGTCTTCTCATTTCCAGTTTCTTTTACTGTCTATCCCAAACAACAACGATCCTGAACAGCCAGGCATAGTGCTGCATGCTTGGAATCCCAGCACCCTGGAGGCTGAGGCAGGAGGATAGCTTAGTGTAAGGCAAGCCTGAACTGCAGAGTGAGACCCTGTTTAAAATACAAAGAAGGAAGAAAGAAAAAGATCCTGAACTGAAAAATCTTCCAGATGGAGAAGACATACTGAGTGAAATTCAAGTGCACAAAATTTTGCACAAAACAGAAACTGATTTTTGTTTTGGTTTTCTGAGACAGGGTCTCTATGTAATCCCCAGTGCTAGGATTACAGACATGCACCACCACGCCTGGTGAAATTCAGGATTTATTTATTCATGAGACCGAGTTCTCCTCTTCAGTTCAGGCCGGCCTAGCACTCACTATGTTGCACAGGCTGCCTCAGCCTCCCTCATGCTGGGACTACAGGCCCGAGCCATCTCACCTGGTTTGAAGCACAGGATTTGGAACAGATAAAGCGCGTAGCTCTCACGGACCTCACAGGCCTGGATGCATTATTCAGGACTCTGGCCTCAAGGGACAGAAATTCAGTCTGAGAGTTTGAGTAAGAAAGGAGCCTGCTGAGTTAAGTAACTGGGAAGCCAGGTGCGGCCAGCCTCAGGCACAGCAGGATCCCGAGGTGTGAAAATTCCCAGCAGCAGGTTATTCACCTTTACTCTGGTTTTGCTTCCTTGTTTCCAATCACAGAAGTTTGCACTCCATGCCATGGGGAGCCTGGCAGGATGTAAGCCCTGAGAATCCCAAGAAAAAGCATTTGTTTTGAGTTACTGGGGATTGAATCCAGAGAGCATTGAGCTAAACCCTTGGCTCCATTTGAAACAGACAGGGTCTCATCTCAACAAATGGCCCAAGATGGCCTGGAACTTGGGATCCCCCTGCAACAGCCTCCAGAAAACAGGGGTTACAGATATGCATCCCTGTATCTAGCTTGGTATAGGGAAAACCACATTTTTTTTTTTTCAGTACTGAGGATTAACTTCATTCAAGGCCTTCAAAGTGAGCTATATCCCCAGCCCTTTACTTTGAGACAGTTAAATTACCAAGGCTGACTAGAATGTGTGATCTTCCTGCCTCAGCCTTGCAGAGTACTGGGATTATCCGGATCACCATGAAAAATGAAAATGAGGCCAAGAAATCCCAGGAATGAAGCTGGGTGTGGTGGCTCACGCCCAGCACTCAGGAGGCTGAGGCAGTTGGACTGTTTTGAGTTTGAGACCAGCCTGGGCTACAAAGTGAGCTTAAGGCCAGCCTGAACTGCATAGAGAGACCCTGTTTCAAAAAGACAAAAAAGAAAGTGAGAAAGAAAGAAAAAGAAAGAAAGAAAGAAAGAAAGAAAGAAAGAAAGAAAGAAAGAAAGAAATCCCAGGAATAATTATGTTGGTTCTGTCTGATCAACTTGCCACTCTGTCTTGGGAGGCAGAGTTAAAGATGAGTCGGCCCTGATTCAGGGCCATCCTGGTTACTGTGCCCTAGCGGGTACAAAATGAGGTGAAAAGGACGACCAGGGACTGAAATGAATTCTAGGCAAGAAAAAACAGTTCCTTTGTGTTGGAGATCACTAATTCACAATGGCTAATTTTGTAGACTTCCCTATGAGATGATAAAATGGAGGTTTGGGATTATCAATACCTCCTAGTTGAGATCCCCACTGGCTCTTCTTACCATATGATCATCTACGCCCTCTTGACCCGGAATCTTCTGCTGAACTGCAATCCTTTGCTACCCTCACCTATCACTGTATACACCTAATAAACAGTGGCTGCTTTGAGTGGGGGAGGACCCACCTGGAGATACTGACTTCCCAGCCACTGACCAATTACTATACTTGTCTGTTTTTAATTTTTCTCGCTGTACTCTTAAGACAGACCATCAGGATTCCTGGCTGGGCTCCTGATACTCTGCCTGGGAACAGACTTTGTTGCAGGGTGTTAAGAGAACATCCCTCCTGAGGTCTGTGCATATGTGAGACAGGAGATTAGGGTGTGGCAAAACTGGCTAGGAGGTGAGCATGACCTGTTCATTACAGGATCCCAGAACACAAGCACACAGCAGTTTCTCAATCCCTGCAGGTGGACTTCTTGGGAGAACTTGGGCAGGTAGGATGGCTGGACCTGATGTTAGCTTGAGGACTGGGTGAAACAAAGGGGGGGGGGCCTTAAAAAAAAGCCAAAAAAAAAAAAAAAAGCCAGGCCATATGGGATTTTCCCGTGTTCTCTCCTCCATGATGGCCACCCTTGCCTCGCCTGCAGTGCACTTCTTTTTCTTTTACTTGGTCCAAACTTGATCTTTACAGCCTGTTTCTTTTTCTACCTTTAAAAAATTTTTTTGCTTATCATGACCAAAGAACCTAGAAACCACCTCCAGAAGACTCCAGCACCCCTCAAACAGGCAATGTGTACACCCAGCTGATGTACATACTATTCTCTGTGAGTCAGGGCCAACAGTGGGTTAGCAAACTGTAGGCTTGAGCCCTCAGGGAAAAACAGGGTCAGGTACCGATAAGCCTCAGGTCACATATTCATTGGCTGATCAGCATGCAACTTGGTTAGTCTTTTGTTTTTATTTTGCAGTATTGGGTATCAGGCCAACTTTCTTGGCAGGGTCTCAGTAAATTGTTAAATTGCCCAAACTGAGGTCAAACCTGGTGATCGTCTTGGTTGAGCCTCCCAGAATACTGGGATTACAGTCATGCACCTCCACATACTTGGCAGTCATCCTGTGGGTTTTTTTTTTTTTTTTTGAGACAAGGTCTTGCTATGTAGTACAAGCTGGCTTTGAATTTGCTTATATAGCCCAGGTTGACCTCAAACTTATGATGATGTTTCTGCCTCAGCCTCCTGAGTGCTGGGATTATAGGCATGCCCAGCTTCACAATCCTGTCTCATGTGTCTCTGAATAAATATCTTATTGGATATATACTGCTGATTCATTGACATTAACTCACAGACAGCAGCAGTGTTGTAACTCATGCTGGAAGCAGCTTTATCTGACACAAGTATTTTCCCTAGGGCATATCTCTGCTTTCCTGTGTTTAGGAAACTAGACAGCACCTCAAGGCTATGCCTGGGGGGCCACGCTGAACAACAAACTCCCCAACAAAAACTCAGACTCCTGCATCCAACAGAGCCAGAAAAGGACATTTGTTTAGGGTTTCAGAGCTGAAACCAGCAGTGTGGCTTTTCCTGTTCCTTGCTGACCACAGCTGGACACAGGCCAGTGGGCAGACTGCATCTTTTTACCGCTCTGCATGTCCAGAAATGACTGGGAAAGCCCAGCGAGAACTGATTCACCTTACAAATATGCTTTATTAAGTAGGTAACTTCAATATTACAGAATCAAAAGGGGTTGAAGGGAACGGAGGGAAAAAAGCAGCAAGACATGTCATGTACAGGTATGAATGACGATGGTTATCATTATGTGTACCTAAAATGTTCCAATGAAATTTTAAACATGGAAAAAAAAAAAAAACCCAACTACCATATTTCATCAGCTTGAAAATGCCATCCAGAGCTGGGTGTGGCGGCACATGCCTGTAACCCCAGCACCCCGGAGCCTGCGAGCGTGAGGCCAGTCTGGCCTACGGTAAACACTGAGTCCACAGCCAGCCTGAGTGCACAGCGTGACCCAGTTTCCAAACATTCAAACCCAAACATGTCCGCCATTGTAACATTATGTGACACACAGGGCGGTGCAGAACCAGCGGAGACCACTGGGCTTGTGTAAGGCAACATGGCCTGGGGTTTACTGTGCCTGGGTGCAGGCAGGCAGGGAGGGATTACGACCATCTACCCTGACCAAAGAGAAGTGTGTCCCTTTTACAGGGATGCAGAGAAGGCAGTGGACATTAGGCAGGAAGATACATACATATATTTTTTGAATCCATTTTATTTCAGAGAGAGAGAACAACAACAACAACAAAACCAATTTCAAAACATATAAATCAGGGGCAACAATGGTACATACATTGCACATTTCACCCTCGAATCATTCATCCGGAGCACAATTCTCTTCAGTGATCTCAAAGAAATCAGTAGTATAACTATCTTAATTATGTGTATAAACACACACACATTTTGTTTCTTTCAGCTTCTCAGATTAGTGAGGCAATATGGTGTTTACACATCTTTTTTTTTTTTTGGTACTGGGAATTAAACTCACAACCTTGCACTCGCAGGCAGGTGCTTATGTCACTGAACTATATCCCCAGCCCTTTTAAAAATGTTTATTATTTTCCTATGCATGTTTTATTTATTTCACTTATGAGTATGGTCTCAAGTTGCATTCATTTACCTATAAGTCTCTAGTTTATCCTTCTTTATAGCAGAGTAGTACTCCATTGTATAAAATACCACATCTTTTTTTATCCATTCCACTGTTGATGGGTATTTAGGTTGTTTCCAAGATTTAGCTATTACAAATTGTGCTGCTATAAACATGGGTGCACATATATGACTGTGGTATGATGTTTTTAATTCTTCTGGAAAGATTTAAAAGGGGGAACAGTGGGTTGAATGGAACCTGTAGTCCTAGTTTTTGAGGAATCTCCACACTGATTTCCACAGTGGTTGCACCAGTCTACACTCCCACCCACAGTGGAGAAAGCTTCCTTTTCCCCACAGCCCCTCCAGCATTTGTTGTTGGTTGAGTTCTTTATACTAGCCATTCTTTCTGGGGTGAGGTGGAATCTCAGTGTTGTTTAATTTGCATCTGTCAAATGAACGTTGGTGTTGAACATTTTTTCACATATTTATTTGCTGTTCTAGTTCTTCATCTGAGAAGTGTGTATTCATCTCAGATTTGGCTGGAAGATTTTAATAAACATCTGTGGTCAAAGTTCTTTGGCAGCCTTGCACCTCAGAGGGCAGAGTCCTTGCTGGAGCGCTGTAGATTTTCAGGGGTCTCTACCTGTCCCGGCACCTGCACAATTCCTTGTCCTATCTTATCTTCTCCACAGTCCCCTGTGCTTCCCGATGACAGCCTCACAGTCTGGGGTGCTGAGCTGAGTTCCCCGCAGACAGCAGGTTCTCTGCTGGCAGGCGGGCTGGGGACTGGGAGTCGGGGCCAGAGGCGACTCACCACCACCCTTAGAATAAAGTATGCCGGCCACCTTATAGCCAGCCTCAAACAGTGGTTTGTTCTCTGGATGGGGACAAAGCTCCTGATTGTGTTGTCTTCTCTTTCTTGTGTTTGGTGGTCTGGGGATTCCACGGGCCAGATGAGGGCTCCACCACTGACTGACAGCTACGGTCCAACTCCACCGTGCCTGACTGTCTTCAGGACCACATTCTCCCCGGAGCTGGTGCTGTGCCCAGCACTGTGCGGTGGGATCGCAGCTAAATTGCAGGGTCTCTGGCGGCCAGTGTGGGTGACAGTCAGCAGGTGAACACAGCTGAGCTAAGACAATCAGCTGTGGTAAGCACTGGAGCCAGGACCGTGCAGGACGAGGCTGGCTAGTGATGTCTGGCCCGAGGGCTCTTCAGAGGAAGCACAGCCTGACCTGAGTGAGATCCAGGGCGCCTGGAAGAATGGAAAAAGCCGGGAACAGCCTCGAGGCAGGGGGCAGGGCGGAGAGGCTGAGGGCAGGCCCTGAGGGCTTCTCAGGACATGGTTGCAGCTGGGCAGGGTGGCGGGGTGGCACGAAGCAGTGATCCCAGCTACTTGGGAGTCTGAGGAAGGGAGGTGCCAGGTTTGGGGTAGCTCAGTGGGAGGGCACTTGCCCAGCACGTGGGAGGCCCTGGGTTCCACCTCCAGCACCACATGCTAGACAGTTGAATGAGCTGAAACCAATCTTTCCTTTAATGATTCATGTTGTTCATTTTAAGGATATTTTCCAATTTTAAGGAGCCAAAAGATCCACAGATGTGAGTCATAAGAGTTTAAAAAAAAAGAAAAGAAAAGCCAGCTGGGTGTTGTGGCGCATGCCTGTAATCCCAGCATTTGGGAGGCTGAGGCTGGAGGATCACTGCGAGTTCAAGGTCAGCCTGGGCCACAAAGTGAGACTGTCTCAGACACACACACACACACCAAAAAAAAAGAAAAAAAAAGAAAGAGCCAAATATGGTGTATGCCTGTAATCTCAGCACTTGGGAGGCTGAGGCAGGAGAATCCCTGAGTTCTAGCCAGCCTAGGGTACAGTGAATTCAATCCACAGCTTGATATTGTCAAACAGGTGGGCAGTGTGTTATTGTGAGCTGCCAGTGTTCCAAGAGCTTGTGCTAAACTGAGGCTTCGGGGATGTGCTGGCTTCTCTGCTCCAGTGACCCCTGCTTTGTGCAGCCATAAATGAAAGGTGGGTCAGAGTGCAGCCTTCCCAGAGCAGGAAACACTTGGAAAAAGTCTGCTGTATCACAGTGATGAGCGACGGCTTCCTCTGGCCTCCACCAGCGAGCATTTGTCCGGAGTGTAGAAGTGCAAGTTAAGGTGTTGAGTACAATATAAGGTATTAGGACACAGGTATTTTATATTACAATTTTAAAATTAAGTTAAAAATATTTCCAAAGGTTTTTTTTTTTTAAATGTTTTTGAGACAGGGTCTCACTGTGTAGTTCAGACTGCCCTCGAACTATGTAGTCCACATTGGCCTCAAACTCAAAGTGATCCTTCTGCCTCAGCCTCCTCAGTGTGGGGATTACAGGTGTGCATCATTCTGCCTGGCTAAAAGAGGTATGAATAAAATGTTCATAGATAGGGAGGCTGAGGCAGGAGAATTCCAAGTTTGAGTCCAGCCTGTGCAACTTTGTGAGGCCCTGTCTCAGAATAAAGAAGAACTGGGGTGTAGCTTAATGGTATAGCACTTGGCTCGCAGGCTAGTAGACACAAGACCCTAGACCCCCCAAAATGCTCACAGAGGAGACTCCGCAAGACGAAACATGCCCTCCTGTGAAGCAGCTGGTGCATGGACTTGGAAACCAGAAGAGCATATCCCCCCACCACACCCCCAGTAACCAAATGGCTAATTTGGAGGACTCGGTGAGACAACAGCAACTGAGGTGAAAGGAATAGCTCGATGCTTATGTTGTTTGGTTGACTTTGCAGGCCTGGGCCTGATGGTCTGGACATCTATTTTTGGATGGCAGTGTACATTATGGCATCTGTGGGGTGATTTCCTTCTGCCTCCTTTTTGAAATCCAATGTTTTGCTCCGAGTTACTGTTTTGTTTTATCTGGTAACCTGAGCAACTCTTTTGAAGATAACAATATGCAGTAGAACCAGCATTGTTAAATTCCTATCATCTTGTTTTGAAAACCTATATAGCTATTGTTTTTTTGTTGCTGTTGTTTCGCATTTGTTGCTTTTTTGTTTGCATCTTGATTTTTCTTTTTTCACTTTAAAATAAAAAAATATACAATAGATATTGTGAATTGGGAAGAAACTGTCCAAAAGAAAAGACAAACCGTGTGATAGGAGAAAGGAAGAATGTGTTAAAGGAAAAGCGTATGTAGGGGCTGGGGATTTAGCTCAGTGGCTTAAGCGCCTGCCTGGCAAGTGTAAGGTCGTGAGTTCGATCCCTGGTACCAAAAAAAAAAAAAAAAAGAAAAGTGTATGTATATACAAGATAACTAAGGCAGTTATACAGATAGCTTGTTTACTCCTTGAAAAGAATGTTTTGTGCTCATACTGTTTAGACATCGTGCCTACGTTCTGTGCTCTGAATAATGAGACACCAACATTCCATGTACCAAGTATTGTAACTGTCCTTCTACCTCGTTTTGAAACTCATTTCCATTGTTTGTTTTTTTCTTTAAAATTTTAAAAAATGCTCTTGGAAACCTCAGAAATGTAAGGAACAGCTTGCGTGGACACCAGCTGAGACCACCGGGGTCAGGCAGGCAGAGGGCAAAAAGGCCATCTATCTGGAGCAGAGAGAAGCAGGCTTTTTAAATAGGGGTTGAAAGGTCATGGACATCAGGTGGGAAGATCTCACTAAACATCCGTGGTCAGAGTTCTCCGGCTGTCTTGTGCCTCGGTGGGAGAAGTCCTCAAGGTGTCCCGGGTACATGTTTGGGTGTCTTCAGGTGTCCTGGTGTTTGGATTCTGTGGTCCATCTCATCTCTGTTTTGACATCCTGGGTTTGCTGAGGGCACTAGCGCTGAGCCGAGAACAATGCCCCTGGTGGATGGACAGGCTGGGTATTGGGAGTCAGGCCCGAACTAAGCCTTACAGAAAACACATTTTCTTGTGAAACTAAGAAATTATTTGCAAACTGCTCACTCACCTAATTGTTTGTTTTGCTATCTGTGGCAAGGTCTCACTTATGTAGCCCAAACTGGCCTTGATCTGGTGATCTTCCCACCTTGGCCTCCATAGTGCTGGGATTATAGGACTGTGCCACTCCACCCAGCTCAGCCTCAAACTTGTGGTAAGTCTCCTGCCTCAGCCTCACAAGTGCTGGGATTACAGGATCCATACCACACCTGGCTAACCCTTTTCTTCCTCTGTCCATCCATTGTCTTTCCTTCTACTTTTTTTTTTAAATTTTTTTATTTTAAAAGGGAGTAAAATTAAACACAACAAAACAGAACAGAATGGGACATAAGAAAGCATAAATTTCAAAGCAAGACAACCAGAGATCTTCACTATCTGTCATATTGTCTCTTGTTTTCTTCCAAATGGTTGTCCTTATCTTTGCATATGGAGAGCTCATACTAAATAACACAGCCAATCTTTTCACAAGATGTGTAGTTCACTGGCTCCCACTTGCTAGGCAGGGGGAAGGGGGAGGGGGGACACAGGATGGGGGACAGGACGACATGAGATGTCTGATTCTCCGTCCACATGCAGGCAGGATCACAGTTGCCCCCCAGAGATGGGAAGAGTTCCTTGTTCTCCCGGCACCCGTAGTCAACCGCATGGTGCAGGTCCCGATGT
>PVJX010030950.1:0-11421 GCA_004027295.1 Dolichotis patagonum
AAGAAGGTGGCCCAAACCCCATCACCCCAAATCTCCCATCACACTGACCCCAAGGACCCCAGCCTCAGCATCTCCATCCCTGCCAGAGTTCAGCTCCTGCCCGGTCTAAAGTCCAAGGGCTTGGGCGGCCAGGGTTCCAGGGCACAGAAGGAAAGCCAGAGGCCCACACATGCCAATCCTGCCCCACATTCACACTGGCTGCACTGAGCCTGGGGCTTTCTGAAGAAGGGTGGTGGCCTGGAGGTGTGGCCATCCTCAGCCCAGAGGCTTGGTCACTAGGGACTGTCCTCTATTCTGGACAGCAGCTCCAAGGCCACTCTGCACCCAGCCCACACCAACCTGGGGGGCCCAGCACCTCAGGCCCCACTGGGGCCAGTCACAACTGTCCAGCTGTCCCCAGGCTTGGCCATCCAGATGTCCCCAGTCCTGGCTACCCATGTGTCCCTACCCCTGATCACCTACATGTCCTCATGCTGGAGCCCAGTGGCTCTCCCAGCCTTTCCCAGCTGCAGCTCCAGCCTGGTCCCAAGCCCTGCTACCGGGCACCCTGAGCAGGACCTCCAGACCCTTCCTGTGTCCTCAGCCTGGGGGAGGGGGGCTGCGTGCCCCTCCTGCCCCACACCCTATGCTGTGGGCCCAGGACTCTGGGGTGGCTGTCCCCCAGAGCCTTAGAAACAAGATGCCATGGTGGCTGTGACCGTTCAGTTTCCCCGTCCCTGTGCCCGAGGCCAGCTCAGAGCTGACAGCTCCACACTTGGCCTCAGCAACTGGATGCCGGGGAAACCACAGCAGGGGACACCTGGCCTCCAGTCCAGGCTCTGACGCTCAGTCCCAGAAGGCGCCAGGCAAGTGGCTGCTCACCTCAGGATCCTCCTAGCTAGGTCCCTGTGAGGCAACCCTACCTGGGGCCCGCACAGGGCGGAAGCACCCCTACCTGGCCTTGTGAGTCCGGTTTCCGGCCGGTGCGGGGAGGCTGGCGCTGGCGTTGGGGAACGGGGCCTCGGAGGAGGTGTTTGTGACCCTGTCACTGCTCAGCTCTAAGTAGGACCCATTGACCAGGTGAGCGGCAGCCCCCTCTCCTTCCTCGTAATCCAGGTAGAGGCTCTCGGCCGCAGGGCTCCTGGGGGCGCCCTGAGCGAAGATGCTGTTCCCTGTCTCGTTGAGGACGAACTCTTTGGAGTCAGAGCTCGTGCCCAGGATCTGGTCAGAGATGGCGTTGGCTGCGAGGAGCTCCTGGGAGGTGAGACGGACATCCGCCTCCGGGTCATCCTTGTCCCCCACGAGCGCCGTCCCAGTGGTGTTGTGGTCTGCAGAGAGATGAGCGGATGGACCTCGAGCTGCCCATGCTGTGGGAACACTGGCCTCCTTGCTACCTGCAGGAATCCAGCATGGCGAGACCCTCCCTAGGATGAGGGAGCTAGAACGCGCCAGGAAGAATCCTTCCTGCTCAGCAAGATACAATCTGGAGCCAGGCATGGTGGCACACACCTGTCACCCCAGCACTCTGGAAAGCTGAAGCAGGAAGATCACAAATTGAAACCCAGCTGGGGCAGTGTAATGGCTTAGTTGGACCCTGTCTCAAAATAAAAAACCACGAAAGGGCTGGGATGTAGCTCCGTGTGGAGGCCCTGCCTTCAGTCCCTGGTTCTGAAGACCAAAAAAAAAAGACCCAATCTAGCAAGGTCTTGGAGTGGAAAGCACACATGTCAGTTTTGACTCTATTTTGAGACCTGTGGGTTCCACGTGGGCTGAACAGGGTCCCCCCCAAAGCACGTGCCCTGCTGGACACTGCACATGGTCTGGTTTGGAAGAAGGGTCCCTGTCCATGGGGTTAGTGAAGGACCAGGAGATGAAACCATCCCAGATTCTGGGTGGTGGTAATGACCAGAGGAGAGGTGACCTGGAGGGGAGGCTGTGACACAAGCAAAGACGAGAGGGGTCACTCCCAGCTGGCAGGCACTGCCCCCTTGCAATAGTAACCCCAAGGACGGTCACCCCAAGTCCAGGCTCCTCCAGGGTGACACAGTGACCTTGTCAACTAGCTCCCATGACAGCCTCCGTGCGCTCCTGGGAGAGCCGGGCAGCGCCCAAATCACCCTTTGCCTCGTGGGTTCCACCTCCTCGGATTCCACAACCCAGGGCTCAGAAATACTCAGGGAGAAGCGGACCTGCACAGAACACGGACCTGCACAGAACAGGTCCGGACCTTTATCTGCCATCGTTAGTCCCTAACAACCCAACTGCTGGCCTGGCCCACATGCTGGGTCAGTGCCACAGGTCACCTAAGACAACCACACCAGGGACACAGGCGAGTCCATGCTGACGACACAGCACTGCTTCAGGGCACTCAGGCCTCTGGGGATTTGGGTGCCAGACAGGACCCTTGGCCCGGTCTCCCACCAACACTGAGGGACCACTGCATACCTCAGAGAATTCCCACTGGGCCTGCCTGAGTGTGCAAGCGACCTGCACCTCCCGTGACCTCCTCTGGGACTGGAAAGGGCTGAGTCACCTCCCTCAGCCTCTGTCCCCCGAAGCCCCACCCTGCCCACTGCCCAAAGGGGCTCACGGTTACCTCGGAAGCCCTTGCCCCTGGGGGGCCCCTGGCAGGCCCCGCTGCTGGCAGGCTCGCACACCTCGTTGGTCTCCTGGCCCGGACGGAGGCCCAGGTCCACCTCAGGGACCCGGGGGCCAAAAAGCCGGTTGTCTAGGCCCAGCTGCTCAGAGGAGGCCGGGCCATAGAGTGAGGAGTTGCGACGCAGGAAGCCCAGGAGCCCGGCGCTGGCCAGCTCCTGGCTCTCAGCGCTGGTGGAGGCCGAGGCAGGATCAGAGAAGCTGTAGTACACAGACGGGCGGCCGCGTGCAGGCGGGGGCTGCAGCAGGGTGTACTCGAAAGTGATGGAGGGGCTCTTGCCGTTCTGGTTCCACACCTGGGGAGGAGCAGCCATGAGACCCCCACCTCCCACAGCCCTGCTGAGTGCCGTGGGCCCGAGGACACCGCCCTCCTCAAGGTCTCGGCCGGCGCACAGACACCCCAGGGGAGGTCCAGGCACAGGCAGCAAGGAGCCAGACGGAAGCCGCCTTGCATGTCTTGCTCATGTACACCAGAGGTCCTGTGCGGGGACGTCGGGGCTCTGCCCCCTCCCCACGGAGACCCTGGGGAGGCACAGCCTGGCTGCAGAGCGCCCCTTGGTGGGGTCCAGGCCTGTGTGGGCACCATCAGGCAGCCTGGCCTCTCTGCCCAGGGGCCCTCTACTCTCCCAGCCCAGTCTCCACCCTGAAGCCGGCTCTGAAATAGATTCTGGAGCAGGATCAGCCAACACCTCCTGGGGGCCATGGGGGCCTGCTGGGCACGGGCAGAGCTCTGAGGCTCCAGGAGGCAGCAGTGAGCCAGACGGATGGGACACCTGGAGGGATGAGTGAGGTGACATCTCATGGCTTTGGGTTTGGCTAGGGCCAAGGAGGCACAGGGCAGCCTGGAACCCACGGCAGTGGACATGGGGTCAGAGGGTGGTGGCAGTGGGGGGACTGCAGAGTGGGGAACCAGGACAGTTCAGTGCTGCAGCTTGAGGGTGGAAGGGGCAGAGGAGGCCCAAAGGGTGTGGGAACCCAGAACCTGAGTCAGGAGGCCCAGAATGTGTGAAGCATGATGCCCCGGACCTTCTGGGCCTCGCTAGAAGCTGGCACAGGGACTTCCCTTCCGCCCTCCTTGAGCCCTGGGCTGAGCCCACTCCTAGGACTGCTGACCACCAGAATGACAGCTCGGCCTGGGTCCCATGCTTGTCCCGTCTGGAAGCCCCAAGAAGGAAGCATGCACTGTGGACCTGTGGGCTGCTGGGTGTGTCCAGGCTGACCAAGCATGAAGCTCTGGGAAGCCTGGAGCCATGGGTGGACACTAAGAGAGGACCAAAGACCTTGCCTTCCAGAGCAGGCAAAGGGAGGGTGGTTCACAGGCTTGACGAGCCCCCTGGGCACTGCGCTCTGTGGGCAGCATGGAGGACATTCTACTTGCCAGCAAGAAAAGAAACACGTGGTGAGATGACACCAGCATCACTCAGGGACAGCTCTGAGCATCCCCATGGGCCAGGCTGGCGACAGGAGAGGCCACTACAAACCCAGAGCCCTCAGCAGCTGGGGCAGTGACAGGGACCCAAGATAATGAGGGTGACAAGATGGAAGCAAGGCAGACACACGTGTCTCTGTAAGCAGTAGCAGGCATGGCCGCCCAGGTCCTGGCCACCGAGAGCTCGGCACATGGCCAATGGGATGATGAGCAAAGCACCCATCGGGGATGGACAGATGAGCCAGAAAAGGTGCCGCTCAACCCATGTGACCGGAAGGGATCAAGGTAGAGGGTCAGGAGGCCAGGACAGGCGTCCCGTGCAAGGCCACCGTGCCTCCCTTAAGTTGTGAGTCAGGTTTCAGCCCCAGGACCACAGGGTGAGGCAGGCAGCTCGTGTGGGACCCATGGGTCACACAGCAATGAATCCCCAGCTCCTCTCCAGAGGGCAGCAGCGGTTAACCCGGGTACCTGTTCCCTTGAGGAACGGGTGGAGGTTCCGGAACCAGGGTCCTCATTGGTAACCAGGGGCCCAGGCACCGTGACTGGCCTGCTGTGCTCCCAGTATGTTGCTGGCATACAGGGTCCCTGTCTCCAGATGTACAACTATTTAGAAGAACCCTCACACCAGCCCTGGAGCTCTCCCTGTGATGGGGTACATGATGCCCCACACAAGAGCAAACCCAAGACAACAGCGCGTCCTGGGGAGATGGCAGACGTCAGTGCCATGTCGTGTCCAGGAGAGTCAGGGTGGGGGTCCTCACCCTCAGTGGATCTGCCACTAAGTGTGATTGTGTGCTGTGTGGCCCAACCAGGTCGCAGCCCCTGCAAGCTCTAGGCCAGTTCGGTCCCCTTTCTAGAGTCCACTCATGGCTGCAGGCTGGGCACTCGTGGCCACTAAACTAGCAGTGGATTCTTTCCTGTCCCTAGCTGGGGAGGCCCAGAGCAGGGTCCATTCACAGCGGGTGGGGACTGGGCATATAGCTCAGTAGCACAACTCCTGCCTGGCAAGTGCAGGGTCCTGAGTTCAATTCCTGATATAAAAAAAAAACCCAAAAAACAAAAACCAAGCCCAACGGACAGAGCACACATGCACAGCAGTGACCCAGGGCTACCTGAGCGTCCTGCTCCTGGTCATGACAAGTCACAGGGACTGTCCCCCTCCACAGGACCCAGTGCCTGGTCCTCCACATTGATGGCATTGTGTCTATCAGATCAGGAGGCACACCTGAGGCCTTCACGTCCTCCAGATGGCCAGAGACTCAACACTAAAAAGACTCAGTGTCCCCAGCCCTATTGGTGAAGGTCTCAAGGTTCACAGTTTGCTCCCCTGAAAGTAGGGGAGATTCCTGCAGCTCCCACCCCCACCATGAGGAGGGATTCCACATCCAGCAACACTGATCCACCACATGTGGGAGACCAAAATGCCGCTAGCTCTGGCAGAAGGCCGAGCGGAGTATACCCTGCATGGTCTTGGCCATGGTACACATGGCCAGCTCTGTGGCCAGGAGACCCGGGGTTTCCAGCGGACCACCTTACAGCGAATAAATGCACATCACTTGAGAACGCTTCCAGCCTGCTTCTGGAGGTGGAACTCTCTGACTGCATATGACCAGGACCCCTGGCAGTCCATCACCCAGGGTGGGGCACAGGCAGGCCAGAGGCCAGGAAAGCTGCACCAGTAGTGACCCAACTGTCACCAGTCTTGCAGCAGCACACCTCGGAGCTCATGGCCAGGACTGCTCAAGGGGACACCAGTGACCAGGTGAGGGTGGAGACAATGGCCAAATCAGACTCCAAAAGGGGCCAGCTTGGTAGGAGGGTGCAAGCCAAAGAGTTATCTACCTAGTGATGCCCCCTCAGACAAGGAAGGAAAGCAATGCCCCCAGCACCATCACCCTCTGTACAGGCAGCGCCCTGGCTTCCGGGACCAGGCAAAGAGCAGGGCTGTGGGTCAAGGGGGAGCACACAGAAGCCTGGCCGAGAGCCACCAAACAGCCACATAATGTTCAGAGGGCTTTGCCTGCTGACGCAGGCCAGCCTCTGGCTTTGGTCACCTGCTGATGGCCTGGCATGGAGGCCCTGTGGTGTGGCCACAGCTCACAAAGACTACTCCAGCCCCTTCCACACTGGGACCCCAGCCAGCTGAATCAGCGGAACTTCCCGAAGCACCATCCCGCAGCGGGCGGGCCGCTCTATAGCAAAGGCGATGCCCGCGGGTGTGGCCCCAGCCCATCCTTCAGTGGGCCACTTGAAGGGGATCAGCAACAGTCCACAGCCGAGCCCTGACACCCCGGGCAATTTCCCAGGGGGTGAGGCACTCTGATCAGCTGCACCCCAATCCCACGCCCAGCCTGAGTTAGCATGGATGGCAGGAAAGCTAAGGCCTACACCTCTCTGCCCGAGCCTTCTCTCTCCTGGGGCTGCTCCAGAGACCCCTGTCCCCGAGCCCTCCAACACACTTCCTCTCCAGCGTCTGGCCTGCAGCCTCCTCACACCGGTGGCCAGCTTGCCTCTGCGGCCACTGCGGCCAAATCAAATGCACTCAGAGAGAGATGCTTCGGCACCAGAACCGCCTGCCCAGGGGCCGCTGACTCCCGGATGAGTCCTGCGTGTGTGCCCAGGGCCTGGCACCAGGCTGCAGCAGCGTGGCTTCTGGTCACCAGTCACGGCAACAGCCATGCAGGCTGTGCAGGACAGGCCCAAGTTTTCCTGCTGCCCCCTGTTGGGCCCGAAACCCACCCAAGGACCCTGAGCATCCTGGAGAAGTGGGGCTGGGGGACACAAGCTCTGTCCTGGTCCCCACAGTGTCAACCAAGCAAGCTGGAGCTGGGGGGGGCGTCAACGCCAACTGTGGGTTATGAAGAGGGCTAAGCCTCCTTCCAGGCTCCTGTGGGTCCCTAGTGAGCAGAGGATGGGTCAGCACAGAGGCCCCAGAATGCCAGTCCACAGGAGCTACAGCAGTGCTGGAAGGTGAATGACAGAAGGAAGGAAGAAAGGAAGGAAGGAAGGAAGGGAGGGAGGAAGGATGGAAGGAAGGAAGGGAGGAAGGGAGGGAGGGAGGGAGGGAGGAAGGAAGGGGCCAATGGACGAACAAATGCACAAGCAGAATGAATACATCAATGAACAAATGAGTGAATTAATGAACAAAGGAATGAGTGAAAATAAATGAATGAATGATGAGGAAACAAATGGGCGAATGAATGAACAAATGAATGACCAGCTAAATAAATAAATGAACAAATGGACCAAAGAATGAATGAGCTAACGCAGGAAGGACTAAGGGGGCGAGCAATGAATGGGTGAGCACGCGGTGGACGAGTGAGCAGGGGAAATGGGAACGGATGCATAGCTTGTGGGAGACAGAGAATGAATTACGATCCAAGTGGACGGTGGACAAGAGATTGATTCGAGACGAACAAGTGCGTACGTCAGAGTGACTGGATGAGCGGGGCCCGGAGCGGACAAGTGTGACAACCCCTGGGCACGTGGCAAGGCTGCCAAGGTCTTGGCCGCACATCCGCCTGCGGGTCCCCATCCCCACACCCACACACGCACCATGACATTCAGGCCCTGGTTGGTGGGCCCCTGCGCCACGATGTACTCGATGCCGGTCTCGTAGACGTCCATGGGCCGCCGGTACTTGACCACGGTGCCAGCGATGTTGAAGTTCTTGGGGCTGTCCACCTTATAATTGCCGTTGAAGAAGTAGAAGCCGGCTTCGTCTGCCAAAGCTGGGAAGGCGACACTGCAGGTCAGGCTGGGTGGGAGGGGCCTGAGGGGCGGGAGAGCCGGCACCTTCTGTGTGGGGAGCCATGGCCAGCTCCACCCTGAACCCCCGAGACAGGGCCCACACAGCTGCAGGGAAGGAGACAGGTCCTCTGCCCGGGCCATCGAGGGCTGGGGACACAAACCCCTTTCTGTCAGCCCACAGCCACCCCGGCCCACCTGTGTGGGCTACTCTGAGCTGAGGGGCTGCAGGGCACAAGCTGGTGCCACAGCCTGGTTGCCAGCACGGACAAGAGGGCCAACAGCCTGTGGAAGGCATGCATTCCCGGCAGATCATGGGGCCTGGGGCTGGGCGCAGCCTGAGAGTGGGGAAGGACCTCCCCGCCTCGCCTCGTCAAGGGCCCACGCGAGTGATGCCGCAGCCCTGGCCTGGCAGACGTGGGGCTCTGTCCACCAGGCTGCTGTGGGGACCCCTCCCCCAGCTGACCAGCTCCTGATGAAAGTAATGACCTCTGCTGTCACTCCTGGCTGTCACCCTGTCTTGCCCAGGGGCTAAGGACTGGCAGGGTTAAATGAGGCAAGCAGGGACCTGGGCACCTCTGTCCCCTCTCCTGAAGGCGGCTCCCAAGGCCCGGCTGGAGCCACAGGAATATGTGTGACCCCCCACCAGCCTGTCCCCTGTGCCCAAAATCAGGGACAGCGGCCCAGAGCTGGATTTCCTGGGGCAGAGGTGCCTGGGGGCCTCCAGGGATGGGAGGGGCCGGGGGAGGTGGACGGCACTCAGGGACACTCTGTCTTCCAAAGGGCGTCCTTAAAGGCAGTTCCCGAAACTGGCCGCCGAAGGACGGTTCAGCTTCCAAAGTCCCTGATGCAATACAGAGGAGCCGGGGCAATTAATTTATTATCTGACAGACGCAACAAGCAGGACGAGTCTGCCTGGAAAGTGCCCCGGACTCGGGACGTCAGAGAATAACGCAAAGGCTGAGTGCTGCTGGGCCCGCGCGTCCCGGCCCAGCGTCAGGTACGCGCCAGGGCTCCGCGGGGCCCGTGTCCAGGCTGTTTCCTGACAGAGAGGACCTTCCCGCCTGCGGCTTTCCCAGCGCTCCAAGGCAGCCCTTGGCATTTCCACGTGTCTGTCTCAAGGAGAGCTCTGCAGCCAGCCCGGGGAACGCGGCGTTTCCTGGCCTCACCACTCTCCTGGGAGCGAGCCGCAGAGCCACCGTCCTGGCGAGAAGCCCAGCTCCTCCAGCCCAGCCGAAGCTGTCCCTGGGGTGGGGAGCACCTGGGGCCAGGGGCACGCAGAGCCAGGGCCTGGCTGGGGGGCCTCAGGGACTGCACCGAGGTCAGTCCCCCCGACAGCCCGGGAGAAGGAATCTCACGAGACAGCCCTGGTGCGCACACAGCCACTGCCCCACAAGGTGCAGGTTTTCAGCCAAGCACCAAAGAGTTCATGGTGGGGGGCAGCACCCACCCGCCAGGCGTGGGGGCCGCAACACTAGTCTGACAGACGACCCACCCGAAAGTCACCTCCTAGACAGGGTGTCGCTGCCTCACCCCTTCCCCCGGAGTGCAAATAAACCGAATCTGTGGCAGTGGCCTCCCCTCCAAAGCCAGCTTTGGGTGGACACTGCAGGGGCAGAGGCACGCAGGGCCAGATGGGGCTTGAACCCCCACCCCGCTCCTCTGGTTCGTGACCTTGGACATCGCTTGCCTCCTCTCTACTCTATCTGACCTGTCACCTCCTATGCACACTCTGCACACCCTTGCAAGGGGCCCCACCTCCAGCACCCCAGCTTCTGCCTGGTTCCAGTGATGGGAAGCTCGCTCCTCAGCCTTGTCCAAGGATCTTCCCACCACCCCACTACCTGGCTCGGCCCTCTCCCAAAAGAGGGGATCCATCCAGGTGCCCCCTCTGCATGTCGGTACTGCCCCAGTGCCAGCTGCATACCTAGGACGTCAGCCGACTTCTTCCTCTCCACAATCTGGATGTCTCGGGCACCGGCGGGGATGTGAGTCACCAGGGAGTAACCTGCAGGCACACAGACAACGAGAGACCAAGTCACCGCCCAGCAGAGCCCGCAGGTGGAGGCGTGGTCGGGAGGAGCATGCAGAGAGGAGGGTCCCGCTGTGGGGGCAGGTACCACGCTGAGCTATGGGGGAGGCAGCTGTCTAAGGGTGCACGGGGCCCCTGCCCTGCCAAACACCCTGTGATGTCCCAATGCTGACCCCTTTTGGGGCACCCAGTCCAATCCCATTAAGGCCATGGAACGGTCTGCCCTTGTAGGTGCCCACCCCAGCCCTTCCCTCTCAGGGACCTCGAACGCTGGTATCACCGACCTCAGTCCTGCCCTCCACTATGCCCAAGGGGCCCTGGACCCCTACTGGGTCCCTGAGCCTCAGTTTCCTCATCTGTACCCAGGCACAACCCCATCTACTCTGCACTGTCGCCTTGGAACTTCTAAATCCATCTTGTCACAACGCGAGGCTAATGGCAAAGCTCAGGAGACCTGCAGATGGAGCCTGGCCACTCTGCAGGGCCCCATGCTAACCAACTGGACCCTGCCCCAGGATGGCCAAGAGGGAGGCAGCCACAGACAGAGTGGCTGGGGGACAGCCTGGCCCGGCTAGGACAGAGGAGCCAGCAGGAAATGAGGGGCCCTGCCCTGAGTTCTCTGCACATGAGCAAGCTGTCTTCACCCGCCCCTCCCAGACCCACCTTCATCCTGAGGGCCCCCAGGGTCCTGGCTGACCCTCGTGCCTGCAGCTCTGATAAATGGTTCCCAACAGGGTCTGCAGGGGCCAGATGTGAGGGGCTAGGATTGGCGCCATCGGCTGTTTCTGTGGTGTAAACTCTGTCTCCGCGACCACTCACAAATTACCACGGTGCCATCTGACGGAGCCAGGCAGAGCCGAGATAACTTCCTGCCCGGGATATTCCCACCATAAACCGTGACAGCCAGTCAGGATGAGGACCAGGAAGTGATCGCCTCATGTTAAACGCCTTTTATTTAACTTGAGACTCACACGCTTCAGGGTTGGAATTCCCAAAGAGCCCATGAGATTCCGGGCATTTAATTCTTAGAGCTCCTGGGACGCCACAGGTCACCTGGCCCTCGCAGTGGCACAAGCACCCGTGGGTCAGGAGCGTGCAGGTGGCTTGGTGGCCAGGACACAGACCCCGAGGAGAAGCTGGCAGGCCCAGCTGCAGCTCTGCGCTGTGGCTGTGGGACCTTATTTGTGCCTCTGCCTGTCCCGCACTTTGAGCTGCAGCCTTTTTACCTGTCTTGTCACAATTCTACCAGCCCTGGCACATTGCCCAGCATGGAGGCACTGGCAGGATCAGCAGGGACGGCCGCTGATCCTGCCAGGATCCCCCAGCTCCTCATGGGGAGCTCAGCCAAGACACGGCCCGAGCAGGGCCTCACTGCTGCCCACAGAGCCCGGTACCTTCCAGGAGCTGGGCGAGAGATGTGCTGCCCAACTGCTGGCCCCGCCTCCACACCCAGGCCCCCAGAAGGCTATGGGGCAGATATGTGGCAGGAGGGGTGGGGACAGCGGCTCGGGTTCTGCCCTACCTGCTCGGGTCCCCAGGTTGCCTGGTGAGACGCTCAGCACACACAATTCTCACCAAG
>PVJX010030950.1:11521-21730 GCA_004027295.1 Dolichotis patagonum
TCTCACCAAGTCCAGTTGCTCTGTCCAGCCCGCCCCCTCCCTGTCCCTTGGCTCAGTATGCCCTGCCATGGTCCCACATTCAAATCCAGCCTCCTGGTCCGTCACTAGGTCCACACCATCCCCATGTAGGGCAGGCCCTCTTCCAACTCCTGGACTGACAGGTGGCCCCAAGAGGACTGACACTAGTCCAGGCTTGCCTGGCCTCAGTTTCCCATCTACTCAGTGGGTTACAAGCTGCCCTGCCTCCCCCAGTCTAGAGACTTCGATGACCTGCTTCAACCAAGACTCAGAAATGCATCCACCTGCACCCGGAGCATCCCACTGACATCTTCCCAAACCCGCGACGGCCTGTCACCCACCTAGACCCCGAGAGAGGCCCGGGCCAGAGCTGGACACAAACACAAGGCCAGACGAAGTGTGGTTTTGAGGAGGGACAGCACTGCTGGGGACAGAGGACTGTGGGAGGGGCCAGGGCCCAGAGGAAAAGACTCAGACCCAGCGTCGTGTGCACCCACATTTACATCTCCCAGTGGCTTCAAAACTGGGACTCACGCCTCAATTTCCCCTTGTCTAAACCTGCCAGTCACACCTGCCGGAGCTGCTTGAGAGGTCAAATGCGGCCATCATGCCAAGTGGTCTCTGGCGCACAGTGGACGTTCAGCAAGGAGCCACCAATGCTGCTGGTCAGAGGGGCCCCACAGGGCCCTGCCCAGGTCCCCAGGAAGCGGGGGCAGGAGCAGCCTTACCGAGGGGCACGTTGCCCTTGCGGTAGTTTCCAGTCACGTGAGTGCAGCTGCTCCCGTTGCCCTGGCAGACCCCGCACTTGTCCAGCGTGTGGGTAGAGAACAGCACCCCGTCACAGCCGATGGGCTGCAAGAAGCAGGGAGACGCTGCTGGGGGGCCCAGGGTGCGGCCACCACTGCCCGGGCGGCCAGCACGGCCGGCGCCCTGTAACTAGCTGGACTTCCGCTGCAGCGTTTAACAACCTCACATTTTCCAGACACGCAAACCCCTCGCAGGTCAGTGAGCTTGCAGGACGTGCCGTCGCGGGCGGACACCATGAGCTGCCGCTGGCCGTCCACCGTGGTGCAGTGCAGGTCACAGGGCTTGCTGGAGATGTGTACGTAGTCATCTGGGGAGAAGCAAGGGCCCAGCGTGGAGAGGGCGCTGCCCTCCCCTCCCCGAATGGGAAACTGAGGCCAGGAGTATAGAAGGGACCTCAGGGTCTCAGTGGCAGTTCTCAGGGGCTCAGGGCAACAACTGAGACCCGCTGAGCCACCTCCAGGCCCCGCAGCCCCAGGACAAGGCAGCCCCAGGAAGCAGAAGAGGCCAACTCGTCTACACTGTCGTCTGAACAACTTGCTTCCTCTCCCCAGGAGACCGAGACAGCAGAGGACAGCCATCACCCTCCTCCCCCGGCCCTGCGGGACCACGGCCAGTCTTGGATTGTCTGGGCTGGTTCCTGTCCAAGCCCCTGGCCAGAAGTGGGAGAGTCCTGACCTTGTAGGCCAGGCCTACAGGAAGCTCTGCCCCAAGATCTTCCCAGGGGTGATATCATGGGCATGGGGTGAGAAGAGGACCCTAGGCCCCTGCTAAGGAGATGTGGGACCCACTCCTGGCTCCCGAGCAGTGGCCTGCGACAAGATCCCTGCTCCCAGCCTCAGTTTCCCCACCTGTCCACCTGTCAGGATTGGCTCGGGGCCATGAGGGTCACCCCACCCACTGCCCCTGCAGGGCAGGTCCCCAGGGCTACGGTACCTGGGTACAGGGGCTTCCACTGGTAGGTCTGACCGTCATACACGCGGGAATTGAAGGAGACACACTGCTCCTCTCGGAAGCTCCTCCCATCCGGCGGGCACTCCTGGGGGGAGGAGGGGCTCCAGTGGGAAGTGGCTGCAGCCCTGGCTCTGTCCCATCTCTCCACACTCCCAGGAAGGGCAGTGCCCTCCCCTCCAATGAGGCAGGCGCTGCCCCCTTGTGTTCTGCCTGCCACCCTTCCTGTCCCCAGCCGCGCAGCGGAGGTGCCGAGATGCCTACGCGCTGCCCTGCTGATGTCCCCTTGCCCCTTGTCCTCAGCAGACCCTGCCCGTGTGTGTGTCCACCCCGGAGCTCCTGCACGGGGTGGTCTGTCAGTGGCCACACAGAGAGGCCGCGTCAAGGGAGAGCCCAGGAGAGAGAAGGTCGTGTCGGAGCAGCCCGGCATCGTCAGGGGGCTCTGTCTGCCTTGGGAGCTGGTGAGTATCCACCAGCCCAGCAGCACCACCCTGAGGGCAGACCCACCAGTGGAAGCCCCTGTACCCAGGCACCTGTAGCCCTGGGGGCCTGCCCTGCAGGGGCAGTGGGAGGGGTGACCAGGGACCTCAGGGCAGGAGCTGCAGCCACTCGCACCTCTCCAGCACCTGCCCCACACACAGCAGCAGTGGCTTCCAGCCTGTGCAGACCAGTACCTCACCCCACACCCTCACATTCTGGGGACAGGCGTTGGGGTTCAGACTGACTCTGGCTCCCCTACTGAGAGCCACCCTGCGACGGGGCCAGCCTCAGCCTCTGCCACCTCTCTCCTGACACCGGGCTGACGAAGCCTCGGAGACCCAGGCCCCCAGGGCACAGTGGTGAACAGCTGAATAGGAGCTGGCCAAATCCCAAGAAGTAGCCCGGGGCACTGTCCTGCACACAGGGACAGGGAAGCCAGCCCAGTGTGTGAGGGTCCAGGCGGGCTCAGCACACCTCCGTCTGAGCCCGGCCTGGTCCTGCCCCGGCTCTCCTGGAAGGGTGCTGGAAGCACTTTGGAGCTTGGGGTCTCAGGGGGACCCACGTCCCAGGGCCCCGCCTCACCGTCAGGCTGCAGAGCTGGTAGCGCTTGGATATGCCAGTGCAGGTCCTATTGCCAGCTCCAGGGACAGACTTCCTCCTGTAGGAAGATGGGTGCTGAGCAAGGTTCACAGCCTCAGAAGTGGCCCCAGGGTGGCCCTGTGGCCACCAGCCTCCAAAGCCACCTCCCCCGGCTACAGGACAGTTGCAGCACCAGGTCTGAGAGCCTGGAGCCCCTGCTCGTAGGTGCGGGCCCGAGGTGCTTGCTAACGCGCAAGGCCTCCTGGGCACTGAAAGACAGAGCTGGGGTCCCCCACTCTCCCCACACTACAGCGGAGGATGCAGGTGGCAGATGGTCCAGCAGCTCGCCCAGGAAGCAGCAGAGGCGAGCCTGAAGCCCAGGTCTGTGCGACAGCAGAGTTCCAGCCCTGAGGCCACCAAGCTCCTCCTCATGTCCACCAAGCTCAAGGCTTCAAAAGAGAAAGCCGGGGTCTTGCCCCTCAAAGCCAGAGCCCTGGGTCAGATGCTGCTTCCCCACTCGGAGGCCTCTTGGTACCTGGAGCTCAGCAAGTCCAGGGTGGATGGCATTGCAGGGACTGTCAGGAGCACTGTGCCCCACAGAGGCCACTAGGCAGACAGAGCACCCAGCACAAGCACCCGCCCCCCGCCGTGCAGTGCACCCACCTCTGCTGCAGGCAGTGTCGCTCCTGGGACGTCACCCCGCCCCCACAGCTGCGGGAGCACGCTGTCCACTTGGTCCACTCCCCCCACCAGTATGCGGTGGCATCAGCACCACCCTCCAGGCTGTTGGACGTGGGGCTGTTGTCCTGGAGAGATCCACAGCGGGTTAGCAGAGGGCTCAAGCACCCCCAGGACGGGCTTCCCATGCCTGAGGCCTGCTGGTGGCCGGGCAGGAGGATACAGGGGTCCCTCAGCAGCCTGGGCTCAGGTCTCCTGCACCAGAGCCATGGTCCCCTGGTCTTCAGGCCTGTACGTCAAGGGGCTTAACAAGCTCCACAGGCCTCAGCCCACTCCTCACAGCCTGGGTCCCTTCTGGGTCTGGGGGAACACAGCCCATCTTTGATGGACAAAGAGGCACCCAGCCACCCCCAGCCACTGTACTACTCACGGCCAAGGGCGGGGAATGGCCAGGATCCTGGGACAGGCCAGGGGTCTCTGGGATCCTGGGCATGTGCCCCAAACTACCTCACAATGCTCCATAGTCAGGGGTGACTGTTTGGGGCAACTACACCTGCGTGAGTGGCTGAGTCAGGGCCCTAGACAGTGACACCCCACTCACCGAGAGCTCCGTGGACGCCGTACCCCCAGCCACCACCGCCATGGCCAGCAAGGCCCAGGCCCACTGTGAACACTGCCATCCTCCATCCATCCTAAGAATCAAGGCCACCGTCACTGCCAGGCCAGAGCCAGCTTTGAGAAGGCCCCCAAGGTTCACCTAGGGCCCCGAGGGCCAAGTTATCTGGGATCAGCCAGTCATGGCTGCTCATCTTTGGGACCAGGTACTTGAGGAGAAATTAGAGAGGCCTGTCTGGGCCTGGGCATAGACAGGTGGCACGCGTGCCAAGCCTGGGCCACCCTTGATCTGAGGGCACACAGGGAGGCTGTGTGCTCTGCCTCCAAGGCCCGAGCTCCCTGGAGGCACCAAGGACAGCTGAGGGGTTGGAGGCCCAGGCTGGGGGGAAGTCGATACGGCTAGGGTCAAGAGCACCAAGGGCCAGCTCAGCCCTGCCCCTGCCAAGCCTTGCCCATCCCTCCCACCCAGAGGGCCCTAGAGAACCCCAGGGGAGCACCCTCTATGAACCCCAGCCCAGGAGTCTGTATCCACACCAAGAAGATGGAACTGGGGGAGGGGACAGCTTGTGACAGCAGCCCAGGGCCATCTGGCTGACCCCTCCCAACAAGCCAAGATTGTCAGGGTCACACTAGGGTCACATAGATGGATCCAATCAGCCCCCAGGCATGTGACCCCGCCCCCAACCTCAGCTCCCCCTGCCCCAAAGGGGAGGGAGAGGGGAGCCAGGGTTTGTCTCCAGGAACCTCACTTGCGGAGACTTGGAGAAGGGGTTTCTGAATCCACCCAGCCCAGAGACAGTGGAAGCCAACGGGGGCCCAGACCCACAAGGGCTCGTCCCACACCCAGGCCTGTTTAGGGCCACTCGTGGAGGTCACCTTCCCTGCAGCCCTGCCTCCCAGGGCCTCGGGATGCCCTTCCTCGGCCAGGCAGGGCAGGTGTCCACACAACCGTCCACCGTTGGGGGTCCCCATCCCACCAGCTGATGCACCCCTGGGCTCCTTCTGCACCCCAGCCTCCCGGCAGCAGAGCCCGCGCTGGCCCATGTGCTCCCTGGCGCCCGGCCCTGCCCGCGGCAGAAGACAGGTGCCGAGCGCACACACTTGGTTTTCATTAAGGCTCCCAGACGCCACTGGCCTCGGGCCAGGCCAGCTTGCGCGGGATCCATCCCTCCCGGGGTCCCAAACCAGCGGTGAAGGGTTTGCAGAGCAGCCGGCAGCCGCCGGGCAGTGGCTGCAGGGGCGGCTCGCAGGTCGGATGGCTGCTCTGCCTGCCTCCGTGAATAAAGGCGCCGGGGGCCCCGGGGGCTGCTCAGCCCCCACCCCGGGCAGCTGGAGGAGCAGAGCACGGGCCCCAGGAGGCTGCAGCACCGCAGGGGCGGGACTCGGGCCTACCTGGCCTGGCCTCAGCAGGTTGTCCTCCCAGAGCAGGGGTGAGCGCCAGGTGCGCAGCCAGCGGCAACAAGCAGGGGCCAGGGACACGCAGCTCTGCCTCTGTCCTCCTCTCCTCCTCGGCAGCCTCCCCTCTCCCACTTCAAAGAGCATGTGAGGGAGGGGATCCCGGGACGGGAGGGGAGGGGCGCAGCCCAGTGGCGGCTCTGTGGCCGCAGCCGCCTTTATAGCTGTCAGGCAGACGGGGAGGAACTCACACTTCCCACCAGGCCGCTGCCCCGCCCGCCCGCCGCCGGCCGGACTGGCGCACACTTTAACCCGCTCTGCGCCTCTGGAGCCCGGCCAGGCGGCCCAGCTGCCTGCTGGCTGCTGCTGCGAGGCCCGGGAGCGGTGAGCAGGAGGCCGAGCAGGAGGCCGGCGACCCGGGTCCCGCCTGGGGACCACATGCGGGTGTCCAGATGGAGCAGCTAGGCTGAGGTCACAGGGGAGGCTGACGGTGGCCACACCGAGTCTCCAACCCGCCCATCCCTCCAGGGCCAGCCCTTTCCACCCGGCGAGTAGGGCAGGAGGTGTCCCCGTCCACAGAGCAGAGACAGGTCTGCGGGCCCCCAGCCCACAGCTGGCTTCTTCGGGCCATCCTGACGCGCAGAGGTCTAAGCAGGTGAGGGACGGAGGGAGGCCTGGCCAAGGGCTCCCAGGAGGGTACAGATGTGTGCAGCCGGCTGACCAGACAGCCAGAATGGCCAGGGCCAGCAGGAGAGGCACAGGGAGGCTTGCAGATGTTCGGCACCAGCTTGGCAGGGCACAGCGGCCTGGCTGGGCACTGTGCCCACTGGGCAGCCCCTGGCAGCCTCTGTCTTCCTGCTGAGCCAGAGCACAGAGGTGCAGGGGCCGGCAGCTGGCCAGGGGAGCCTGGCAGGCCCTGCATGGCCGGGACCTGCCCCCTCAGAGCCCCCCGTCCCAGAAAACAGGCAGGGCTGAGGAGCAGAAGCCAGGCCAACGCCGTGTAAGGTCTGAGCTGGCTCGTCCACGCCCCGGGCTCCATGCGCAGACGTCCGGGTCTGCGGCAGTGCCCAGAGAGCCTCTTCCCTCCCTCCCCCTCCTCCAGCGCCTGCTTGAGCAGCTAAAAGCTGCACCCTGGGGAAGTTCTGTCCTGTGTGTGACCACCAGCCGGAAAGGTCAGGGAAGAGCAGCCAGCAACAACAGTCAAAACAGCAGCACCGCTCCCAAGCCGGGCCTGTCCTGGGTCCAGGCAGCCACGAGGCCAGCACCTTGGTCCTTCCCAGTTTCAGCTGGGGACGGAGGCTCAGAGGCTCTGAGGAACCTGCCTGAGGTTTGAGACACCAGGCTGCTTTCTGGCACCTCGCACACAATCTGCCAGGCCCTCTGCCAGCCCCAGGCCTTTCCCTACGGCAGCCCCCGTCCCCCCACCCAGCCTTCCCCACCACCCTAACCAGCCCCACACCGCCCCCTGGGGGCAGCAGGCTGAAGCACAGCGGTGCTGGCCCATCACGTGGCCCTGGCACATGCCCTGCAGGCTACACACTCGCTCAGCCCCCTTGTACCCAGGATCGTGTCACACTTGCTCAGGGAGCCTCTGCCGCCTGTTCTCCTCCCTGCGGCCGGCCGCCAGGCCCTGCACAGCCTGGCATCGTCCCCATGCCTCCTGGCACTTCTGGCTCCCGCACACAGCCAGCAGCACAGTGACTAACGGTTTCCCTTGGGAGGGACCCCGAGGCCAGCCCACACACCCACCCCCAGCGTTGGCACAAGCTGCAGGATGGCCCCGTGGGGGGTGGGCCAGTGGGACCAGCACCCCCGGCTTGGTGGCCTCCCAGCTCCCTAAGCCTGCCGTGCTGCCACCTGCTCCTGACCTCCAAGAGCCCCAGGCAGCCAGGATCGTGACATCCTGGGTGTTGCAGAGGGAGGCAGTGCAAGTCCCACTTCCCAGGGAAGGTTCTCAACCCCCAACTCCCTCCCCACCCAGTGATGGCTGCAGTGCTCGTCCCCAGTGGGGTCCCCAGCACCCATGGGTGTCAGCATTCGCCCTCCAGTATCCCTGTCCCCAAGATGGCGACAGCACAACAAATAAAACCTCACAGTGGCGGAGAAAGGCAGTGCTGGGGTAACAGGAAACTTCAGTCCGCCTTTGGGGCAAGAGACTTTGCACTCTGCACCCAGTGGAGCCTGTAGTCGCCCACCCTGTGACCTTGGAGTCACTGGGTCCTGGCCCCTCCCTGCATGACTTTGGAGGCCGGAGTGGCCCACTGTCCCTGAATGCCCTTGGGCCCAGGCCACCATCCCCCAGAGACCCTCCTGTTCAGGCCCACCGGATGTCTCCAAGACACTTCTGAGATGCCCCAAGCCCCACGTCCTCTGTCTGTGACTGGAACCCTCTGCATGCACAGCAGCCGCATTCCCAACACTCCGTCCACTCCAGGTCCATCTGAAGAGCACCCAAAATTCCTTGGGGACCCCCATGGGGCCATGAATCCAGAGATACCCTGCACCCCATGTCAGAACATCCTGGGTGCCAGGGAGCAATCACACACCCAGTGAGCTTTCTCACAAGCCACCCATAGTTCCGGGTGGGCACCCATGGGTGGTGCCAGGGCCTTGAGCCCACAACCAAGAGGCTCAGATCCATAGAGAGACACTGTCCTTCAAGTCACTATGACCCTAGCACTACTCAGGACCCCTGCTTGCCATGCCCTGGCAGGCTCTACACTGGGCTCAAGTACCACCTCTCCTCACTCTGGCATCCCCGCCTATGCTACAAGGGCCCGAGGCGGTCCCCACACTGTGCCCGGGTGAGGCCCCCATGAACTGGAGCAGGAGACTGAGGATGGGGCCTGTGAGGGCCAGTGGCGCCCCCTGGCCCTGGGTGTAGTGGTTACCAGGGCCCTGGCTTTTACGATTTCCTCAGCCCGGAGAAAACCATATGGTCATGTCCAGATGCAAGGAAGCCAAGGCCGAGTTTCAACCCCTGGGGGAGGACACAGTGCACTGGACCCCCCTCCCCCATTGCTTCCCATGGCTTCATGAGCCCGAGGAAGTATCGCCTCCTGTAGGTGTCAGAGGCTCAGAGCCACCACCCGTGTGGAAAAACACCTGAGGAAGTGGCCGTGGCCAGAGCAGTACCATCAGGATAGCTCCGGGTCCTCCAGGACCCCACGGCACCCAGTTTCTATCCAAGGGGCCCTTCTTGGCCTCAGGCAAGAGCTAGGGAGGACTCCTAGGGGATGCCTAGGGGGACTCCATACAACCTGTGGGAGCCTGCGGGGAGCTGGAGGCCCCAAGGGACCAGCGGGCAAGAGGCCCCGTGCACCAAGCTGGACCACGGAGCGTGCTTCCTGCTCCTGCTCTCGTCTCCTCTCAGCCAGGGACATGGCATCATCTGCTAGGCCGAGGAGATGGTTTAGATTGGGGCTCTCTGGCCTATGGGTGGCTGAACCTGACCAGGCCACCATTGTCTGAGGCTCTACCAAGGGTGAGAGCTTAGTCCGAAAAATCACAAGTTCAAGTCCAGCCTGGGCAACTCGACAAGACCCCGTTTCAAAATAAAAGACAAGACAAAGGCTGAGGATGCGGCTCACTGTGAAAGTCCTGGGTTTGAGCCCTAGGACTGTGGAGGGGAGGACAGGGGACGGAAGGGAGGGGGAGGGAGAGAGAGGCTCTCTTGTTCCCATAGCCTCCCGCCAGCCCCTCTTTGCCACAGACCCCGGGAGCTCCAGCACCGCCTGAGCCCCCAGGCAAAACCGCTGCTGCGTGAGTCACCCCCTCTCAGCCTCTCTGTGGACAGTACCTACCTGGTCACAGCCAGCAGCATGGGGACAAAAGGGCTGGTGACCAAAAGGGGCATGCGACGCGGCACCATCAGTTCAGAGCCCAACCTGCCCCAGCCGAGGAGGGTGAGAGCGCCCCGGCTCCCGGACCCAGCTTTCCAAGCCATCCTCCCCGCCCCGAGCTGCCCGCACCTGTGCCAGGCAGGCCTCTCGGCAGCCCTGAAGACAAAGCATCAATACCGGCCCACCCGACCCATGCTCTCGAGCTGCTGAAGAATCTGGCTGCTTCTGAGGGTGGGGTTGAGACGCAGGCACAGAGCTGCCCCAGGACCCACGAAGTGGGACCTCTGACACAGGAGTTGGAGTCATCGGTGCCTGCCCTGCCCCCACCACCTACGCCATGTGAGAGCTGGGGCATGGGCCCAGGGGGCCAAACCTGCAGAGTCCCGCTGGGACCAGCGCCACCTGCTGGGCAGAGACAGGACGCCCCGCACCCTGCCCTACCCCAGGGGCTGGAAATCAAGCCCAAGCCAGCCTGACAGCCCACGTGCCAGGGACAGAGGGTTCAAAAGTGAAAAAGTAGCTCTGGCCTCGGGCTGGTAGGAGAGGGAGGAAAACACAGGAGCCGGGGCATGGCAGAGGTATGGCTGGGAGGCCTTGGGAGTCCCGCCCCGCTCTGGGCCTCAGCTCCTCATCCCTGTACTGGAGAGAGCAGGGGTCTGCACCCCGCAGCTGCCCGTGGGATGCGCAAGGCAGCAGTCTCAGCACAGGCCTGGCGCTGGACAGCATCTGTGCATGCAAGTGGTTTTCAACACCCACGCAGGCGGCACCACGAGGCCTTGAAGAAGGCGGATGCCACATGGGTCGGGGGTCAGGAAAGGCCGAGGGCTCGCTTCCGCTGGGCAGAGCC
>PVJX010030951.1:0-21607 GCA_004027295.1 Dolichotis patagonum
AGCCTCTCCAACACTTGTTGTTGGTAGTGTTTTCTATCTTGGCCATTCTTTCTGGAGTGAGATGGAATCTCAGTGTGGTTTTAATTTGCATTTCTCTCATGACTAATGATAATGAACATTTTTTCATGTATTTATTTGCCATTCGTATTTCTTCATCTGAGAACTGTGTATTCATTTCAGATGCCCATTTTTGGATTGGATCTTTGAATTTCGAGGGTCTGATTTTTATTTAATTCTTTATATGTTCTAGACAGAAGTCCTTTGTCTGAGGTACTGTCCATGAAGATTTTTTCCCAATTTGTGGGTTTTCTTTTCACTCTGCTGGAAACCTCTTTTGACATGCAGAAACTCTTTAATAAGATGTGGTCCCAGTTATTGATTCTGGGAAGTACTTCCCGTGCACTTTGGTTCTTGTTCATGAATTCTCTTCCTACCACTATATCTTTGAGGTTTTTACCTACTTTGTCTTCCAGCAGTTTTAGTGTTTATGTTTTAATATTTAGATCTTTAATCTACTTAGATTTTAGTTTAGTGTATGGTGATAGACATGGGTCTAGTTTTAGTCTTCTGCATATGGACAGCCAATTTTTCCAGCACCATTTGTTAAAGAGACTGTCATTCTTCCAGCGAGCATGTTTGGCCCCTTTATCGAAGATAAGGTCATTGAGTGAGTTTGCGGTTGTGGTTGTATCTTCCAATCTATTCCACTGATCCTCTGGTCTGTTTCTATTCCAGTACCATACTGACTTTATTACTGTAGCTTTGTAGTATAATTTCAATTCAGGGATTGTGACGCCTCCTGCCTTGCCTTTGTTGCTTAGAATTGCCTTTGCTATTCTAGGTCTCTTCTGGTTCCAAATGAATTTTATGAGTGATTTCTCTAGGTCTATGAGGTATGTTAGCGGTATGATTCTAATGGGCTTTCTCGATAGGTGACTTTTGTTTTTTCACTAATTACTTTTAGTATTCTGTTTTTCTGTTGTGTCTGATATCTTAATTATTATGTGTCAGGGTGAAGATTTATGTTGATTGTGACTGTTTGGCATTCTATATCCCTCACTTATCTGCATATCAGATTTTTCCCCATGTTTGGGAAATTTTCTATTATTTTTGTGAATGTTTTACATATATCATTTGTATTGACTCCAGCATCTTCACTAATGCCTATTAATCTTATATTGTTGCTCTTGGCATCATCTTGAAGTTTCTGGATTGTCATTTCATGCTGCTTTGTTATTTTTAAAAGTTCTATCCTTTCATGATCACTAATTGTGATCCTGTCCTCAAGGTCAAAAATCTGATCCTCAGCTTCAGTTAAATGGTTTTGCATGCTTTTGATCAGGTTTTTTGTTTCTTGGATGTCTCTTTCAGTTTCCTTCATGCATTCTACTTGTTTTCTACATTGTTCTTTCAAGGTTTCAATCAGTTTCCCATGTTCCTGTACTTTTTTCTCTATTTCTTCTTTAGCTGCACTCAGCAACTCCTTCACTAAGGTTGTTACTTATATCTTTACATGGGAGAGTATTTCTAATTTGATTTTCTCTATGCCTTCACAGAGTTGTTTTTTTTTAAATTTCATTCATTATCTTCTTAGAGATTTCTCTTGTGTTACCTTTGGAGTTCTCTATTTCAATATCTCTTGTCCCTACACCTGGTGGACTGGAAGTTTGTGATTGCATTTTGCTTTTTTGTTTTGCCATTTTCCTCTTTTGAGTTAGTGTTTGGTCCTTCAGACACACTAGTGTGAACTGTTGGTAGTGTTTATCTTGGTGTCCTACTGTAAGGTTGATATTTGTCCAGTTTCTGGGTCCCACAATGAATAGGTGGGCCTGCCACCTGAATTCCTGCTTCAGGGCCTGTTGGGTGAGTCCTTTATTCTTCTTGGGCTGACAAGCCTACTAGTATTGATATAAGTCAACTTTTAGTTCCTGCTAGTACTTTACCTTCAGATTATTCCAGATCATCAAATCTCCCTGTCTATAGTGTTTGTGTTGTCTGAGGCCCTATTGTATCCCTACTGTGTACCTGTGTGCCTAATAAGCCCTTTTGATTTTTTTCAAGTTGGAGGAGTCTTTCTCAACACACTCCTCACTCTACCTGAAGTTTTCTGTGTAGGAAGAGGTCACCCTCACTCTTGTCAGATTTACCAATGTCTTTCACTTAGTTGGAGAGAGCTTTACTACTGGCATTATTTAGCTACTGTACACCTCTATTTTAGGGGCATACACACCACACTGACTGGAGGCAGCTTAGATCTTGTTATGGTGAGCCAGTCACTTAATCTCCCTTTAAGCTAGCACCGACAGTCTGCTGTAATCCAAGGTACCTCTGTGCCCAGAGTTCCAAGTTTGCCCAGTGCACACTGGGATTCCACCACCTGCTGACTTTGCACAGTCAGGGCCCAGGGCGGGTTCCTGGCCTGTTGGCTGCTTGGTGTTCACCAAGCACAGTCCTGTTAGGCCTGCAGATCCATCTCACGGGCCTTTGGGTGGTATCAGATGCAGAGCATTGTCTTACTGTCTGGGCGCAGAATTCCAAGTTTGCCCAGTGCACGTTGGGTTCCCTCCTGCTGCTGGAGTGTGCACAGTCAGGTCCTAGGGTGGGCTCCTGGCCCTGCTAGCTGCCCATGGCTTGCCAAGCACAGTCCAATTAGGGGGTATTTGTATTACTTTGCTCTCTAGATTTGGGGTACAGGTTATGTGTTACCTGTGATCCTTCTTACCCAGTCACCAGGAACACCTCATGATGAACCTTTTAAGATGATTTAATTTTATGTGTACATGTTTGCAGTTCATATGGCTCACAAATATCCACTGATTATTAAGTGCCTGCTTCAAGGAAGATAACAGCAATTACATTAAGTATGAAGTTATATTTGATTTTTTAAAATTAAAATATATGCCACTGATAAGTGCAGAATCAACTGAGATAGGAGACTTTTAAAATGAACTAAATGTGTATGGTCAGAATTATGAAAATCAGTTTAGGAACGAAATTCTGAGTATACAAAACTGGAGTATTTGTTATATTTTCTCCATTATTTAACTGATTTAAATGAGGGAGTATAGAAAGAGGGATAGAAAGAGAGTGGAAGAGAGTGTTTAAACTGTACCATGCTGTATTTTATGAAGTCCTAATTTCTAAGGTCTAAAAGTAAAGTTCATTCCCAATTCCTGCTACTGCCCTTTGACAGAAAGACTTCACTGAAATCCATGGGCTCTGTCCTGAGTTCTCCCAGCTGCCACCTCTGACCACCTCCCTGAGCAGAGGACTCCTAATGGGGCTGGGGCTGAGCTGGCACATCAGGTGTTCTTACATTGCCACCTTGAGTATTGAGCCATGTTTTTCCAAATCTCAGAAATAGGAATGTCAAGGATTTAATTTCCTACACTGAAGCATTTATTTCACCATGTGACAACATCTCATCATCAGAATAAAACTAGCAAATTTTTTTACAGGATGTTCAATCGAATTTTTTTAATCTTTTGGAGACATGGTCTCACTATGCAGTTCAGGCTGGCTTTGAGCTCACTTTGTAACCCAGGCTGATCTCACATTTACAATTGATTCTCCTGCCTCAGGCTCCAATGTGCTAGGATTACAAGAGTGACCCACCACGCCCAATTTATTTGACTTTTAAAGGAAATCTCATTTCAAAAAAATTTGTTTCCTCCAGGTGGCAATGAATAACCATTTAGTGAAATTCCTAAATAGAAAATGAAAAAAGTAAGTACATATGTATGATCTTATGCAATTAATTTTAACCAAGCATGTTTATTTGACCTTGGATAGATCAAAAGTCATGTGAAGGCTATGTGTTTCAGGGTCTCCACAGGTCACAGGATGTTAAAAGTGAAAGAGAATCCTAGAGACTAAATGAAAGTCCTCACATGGCAGCTTCCTTTCCTGCACATGCTCCTGGTGCCTTGTGTCTTTTCCCATGAAACAAATGCCCCCTTCTGGTTCCAAGTCGGGAGAGTTTTTGTGTGGGCATGGAATGATGTCCTCTCACTGTGTGTGGGATGCACTGTGATACAGAGCCGTGTCCTCTGGTCTTAGGCTGCTCATTTGCAGTTACAGTTTGTTTTTGCCATTCTCATGGAAGATGCTGAATCAGCCCTTTAAGGTGTCTGCATAACTTATGTAAGTACTATAATGATGTATGTGATGCACGCTAGCCCCATCCCTGGAGCCTGGCAGAAACAGTGGAAGCCATAGCTGCTGACTGTGAATCCTGAGGCTGCACAGGAGAGTTTCAGAAATACCTCAGGCTGCACCAAGCCTCCCCCAGACTCCACCAGCTGCTCCTCAGACTACATACCTGAAAACTCAAGCACATCCTGGTCAGGAAACTGTGATACATATCCACTGTTTTTCCCAGTCATGTCTACATCTCCCTTTCCAATTCCTTGTTCTCCATAATTTACCTTTCTGAAGTGCAAACAAGAAAAGCCAACTCAGCCCGTTTGTGCTCAGTCCTGATCACTGACTGGTAATAGCTGGAAATCCAGGGCTCAGTTCCTCTCCAGAACTGCAGGGTCAGTGCTGGGCTGCTTTTCTTGTGCACAGGGAGGCCTTATTTGCATTTTTCCCTGCTATCTAAACAGCGCTGTAATTGGATCCTCAGAATAGGCAGTGTCCACAGCAGATATGAGTGCATTAGGGATCTCTGGTAACAAAGACACATTCAAGAGAATATTATAGCTCATGTGACAGTGCTGTGTTGTGTTTGTAACTCTTCATCAGCCTTCATTTTTGTCCGTATACTCAGATCATGTTTTTTATATTAATGATGCGTGCTTTGTGAACATGTGAAATGTTGAGAGCCATGAGCAGTTGTGTTCTCCATATAAAATGTGATGCTGTGTGAATGTCATCCACATTGTATACGTCTTTGCTCTCCTGATCAGTGAGCAGATTGATTCTTGGTCCAGCTCCTGGACATTCCTATTGTGGTTTTTATACCCCTATCCCTGTGGTGAGAATGTGTGTGCCTGTGCTGTGTTCTGCTCTTTTATGAAATAATACAGTGCTGGCATTCCTTTGCAACCTGTTACTGAGTTTCTTGATTTAACCTGTGGTTAACTTCCACTGTCTCAAATTTTTCTAACATTTTTTGGGTTCTTATTCATTTTTTCAACAGTGTTTGCATATTTAAAGAATGCATTTATTGTAGACACTTACACATGTACCTGAAACTCTTTAATACTTCTTTCACCAGATTCCCTCTAACATCCCTCCATTTCTTATTTCTCTTTTAGTTTTTCAAAATATCTCTTTTTTTACCACTTTTTTTTGCCATTTAGGACATTTATATTCTTGTTTTCTTACATAAAACATACTGTGAAGTATTTAAGGTTTCCTGATTTATATCACTTATATAGTGCAACAGTTTTTTACAGCTATTCCTTTGGCTGTAAACGACTATCAAGAATACAGTGAATGGAGAACTCAAAAAACTTTACTCTGTTCTTTGAATTGTTTCTAAGGTGTGGTTCTTATTTTAGACAGATCATGTGCTATTTAACTTTCTTTATCTGAATTAATGTACACTTATTATCTCAAGATCCACCCATTTTCCTTAAAACAACTCAAATTTACCTCTAGTCTGTAGGTACACCACATTATCAGCCTTCATTTATGGTTCATGAGAATAAACAGGTCACTTTCATATTTTAACTTTTGTGAGCTCTGGTAATATCAATATGCATAATATAATTGATGATTTAATACTGTACAATCAAAAACATAGAGTAATTCACTGTCATGTATAAACATAACTCTTTTAACAAAATTAAATGATTATATTACTTGTCTATTTGTTTAACTTTTTAAAATTTTGCTGATGTTTTGAAAGTACTCTTGAGACATATAAAAACAATTTTCTGCAATTTTCTGTGTGGTTTATGCTTGAAATAAACTGCCACCACACATTTTTTAAATGATCTATTTTATTACAAGCAAGAACACGTTCAAAGCCAGGCTAGGTCTGAGAGGAATATTAAGAACAAGATACCATTTCATCTTGCCTGTTACTTAGCACAAGCTGTGAGGGTCTTGATAGAAGGAGAAGCCAAATTTCCCATTCTTGTGAGGCAGCAGAAGCCATGCTGGGCCTGAGAAGTATAACAAGGAGAAAAAGAAGGCCATTTGCCCTTCCCATGACCTGGCACAAGGATGCAAGTCCTGGGAGGAGAACAAGTCAAATACACCCTTCCCATGAACTGGCACAAGCCATTCTGGGCCTAGGGGAAGTAAGAAGAGGAACAACAAATCACTTTACCCTTCCTTTGAGCCAACAGGTTGAACTAACAATACAATCCTGACCATGGATTAGGATTGCTTGGAAGAACTTTTAGATTTCGCTCCTGTGGGGTAAGTGCCCAATAAGAAGGGAATTCAATGGTATAAAAAGTGACAAACAAAGCGAAACTGTTTGAGAAAACAAACAATGGATAATTTGCCAGAAAATTCACATTGAATGATTTGGCAGAATAATATGCAAATACTAATACCTGCTTAAGTATTGGAAATATAGACCCCATTCCTTCAACACTTTTATTAATAGATAAAAATCTTCCTTGTGCCTGATCTTCATATAGGGATAAACTATCTATGATGAAAGCAAGCTAGGGTGGTGTTTCCACTGTCAACTCCAAAACCTATACTGAAGCCATTTCATTAACATGTGCTCTTAAAATATACTCACAAGCCCTCAGTCTAGGCAATCCTGAAAAGTCTTGACTAAAACTACATGAACCTTTGAAAGGATATGGGGATTCAAGCAAAAAGAGAGATTATATATAAGTATGTAGATTTGTAGGTAAATAGATATTGAAAAGATAGAGTGCTACTACTGTCTGGAATAAATCCTCAATTCTAACCTCTATAAAGAAAATACAGTTCCTCCTGCTGTTGAGCTACCATTAGCAGAGAGCTCAGTGAGGCCCTTGAGCAGTGTCCTGAGTGCAACCAGGATGCCCCTATTCCTTAATCCCCTGAGCACTGTGCTGCACATGGTGCTGGTGCTGATCATGGGGACAAAGTCTCCTGAAATTACCTGGCTGAAGGAAGAGCTGTGTGTTCTGAGACCCTGAGGACAGGGAAGTGAAGGATTTCATTCCCCACTCTGAAGCATTTAATTCTGCATGAGACAACTCCTTATCATGGAATTAAAATTATCTGATTCATTTTTAGATGATGATTTGACACTCAAAAGAAACCAAAACTGACAAAATTTACAGCTTACTTTGAGATGAATGCCAGTCACATTTACTCATACAAGAAACTTCATGTTAATAGATAAAAAATAATTATGTAAATATATATCCATGTAACTTAAATTTAGAGCCATGAATAAAAACAATATGGCATATCTAAACTAGGGAGTATTAGTCATAAAGCAGAATGATTTTTGAAACTTTTGCAGGAAAACTGATGAATGTTGAGATTGTTATTGTCAGGGGTTGTACACAGAACAATTAGAATCAGGACATGGAGTTTATATTGTTTTATGATGGTCACCTAGAATTAACATAAGAAAATGCGCCAAAGATATGGGATATTTAACCAAGCTCCTGAATCCCACAACCATGTTCCACATGAGCCCAGATGAATACCCAGAGCTCATGACAGTGCCTCCCACTAGTCTAACTACTGGTCTAGAGTCCACAACAAAGACTCATGTCAGTCTCTTTTACAGATCCATGCTGGGAAGGCCCAAAGGTCAGCGGTGGAAGCTAGAAAGTCTATGCCAGCAGGGTGAAGGATCTGTGCCGCTAGGTGGAGGGTTCTATGCCTGAGCCAAGAAGTCACACTCACAACAAAGACCAGGAATGCCCTGAAAAGCCCCACAGCCATCCTCAGTGACACAGAGACTCCAAGCTCCTCCTCTGACAAGCACAGTGGACTACATGCCAGGAAGCCAGTGTGACGAGTTCATCCTGGAAAACAAGTGGCACTTGTCTTCCCCTCCAGTTCCAGGAAGCAATGCTCGATGTAGGATCAAAGCCTCTCCAGGAGAACCAAGGGCTCAAACATCAACATGTAGAAGAACCTAAAACACCCAAATGCATCAGTGCATCTCAACACATTAACACCCACCTCAGTGCACTTCCTTCTCTTCCACATCTCCATTTATGCTGCCAACTTTCCTCAAGTGAAACATTTACACTCAGCAGCATGCTGATTCAACTGTTATTAAGTTGACCACCAGTTTTTAATCCGTACTGGAGATCATAATGCAAAGTAAAATAATTCAGTTGTAAAAATCTACATATCATATGCGGTCTTTAATGTAAAGGGACCAAATATAAGCAATTTTTTTTTGTACCGGGTATTGAACTCACGACCATGTCCTTGCAAGGCAGGCACTTATGCTGCTGAACTAAATCCCTAGCCCCTAAATTTAAGCAATTTATAGAGAAAAATAAAAGCCCATGTTTTGAAGGAGAGTTGTAGACTCTATATGGGTAGAAAGGGAATCTGGGAATCACAAAGTGAGGGGAAGGTTTGAGAACAGATGGAGTAAAAATCAAGATGCAATATGTGTATGTAACAAACTTCCAAGTTAAATATACTCACTATGTATGAATGAATAAATAATGCAAAAGAAGCACAAGGTGTCCCATTAGTAGGGGCTTGTAGGAAGGAGACAATGGGAAGTTAGTGTCCTTCATGATCAGTATTTCTTTATGAAGAAAGAACGTTTTGGAACTAGATAGAGGCGATGGGTAAATGTGCTAAATGTGACCAAATTGTACACTTTTAAATGATGAGCTTTATGTTAAGTGTTAATTTTACATTAATTGAAAAAATAAAAGGGCTACAAAAGGAAATTCACGTGGAAAAATGACACGAACATATAATTCTCTAAAATCGGGACTGATGAGCAAAGTACTGGGTGCCATTCCTGGATTACATATGGGCTATTGCAATGTTTCACAAGGGCATTGCTGCACTTCAGATTAGGCAGCTCTTGTCTTACAGTGCAGGAATTGACTAACTGTATTTTTTTGCAAGTTTACTCCAGTAACTAGGATGGAAACTACTATGGTGATTTGAGACTATGTACTCTGGAAATGACTCCTAAGCTCAGAGAGAGGATGGTGAGAACAGGCCAGGTCTACTCACAGTGTGAGATGAGGCAAATGGTTTTACTGCCTTATCAGGAAACAAGGTCTATTTTAACTTTTCAGAACTGAGATTGGAATCCAGGACATTTATACAGATCTATCTCCTCAGCACTTTATTTTAGTTGTGGACAGGTTCTCACTATGTTTCCAAGTTTCCAGCATGGGCTTAAGTTGCAAATTTATAATCCTCTTGCTTCAGGTTCCCAGATTGCTTAAATCAAATAAATCACCACTTTGCCTATGTCTAACCATTTTATTTAAAAAATGATAAAACGTTAAAATAAGAGAATATAAGTAGGAAATACATTGTAGTAATTTGTCACGAATATTCTACCTCAGGATTCAGTGTGAGCAAATGCCAACTGTCTCAAAGTATATTTCCAGCATTGGAGAGTAATATATTACACACAGGGAAACTTACACATATAACATTTTAAATATATATTTATGATTTTGGAATACATTGAAAAATGTTTATGAATAAACAATTACTATGGTACTAAATGTGGAAATTAGCATAATAACAGTGGTGAAATCCTGTTAATGGGTTGTCTTTCTCTTCATATCTTATCCTGTCTTGCACTTAACCATGTGACATCATGTGATAGCTCTCTGATGAAGGAAATTGTGATCCATGATGGATCCAAGTGACATTACATTTGATTATGCTACTGAGAATGGAGCATGATTTAGACTTTGTCAACTTTAATTTCTGAATTTGATTTTAATATCATACAATGTTGCTGAAAAATTCACTGTGGAACATGTGCCTAAAGGGAGATGTGAGAGTTTAGAAGTGTAATGCCACAAAGTCTACAAGAGGCCAAAGCATTGTATTACTATCCCTGCATGTAATTTTTGCTAGGTAATTCTAATGCTAAATCCTGTGAATGGTGGTGCATGCTGGGAATCACAGGTATCAGAGGATAAGGGAGGAGGATTGCTGAAAGTACAAGATCAGCCTGAACTACAAAGTGAGCCCAAGATCAGCCTGGACTACAAAGTGAGCCCAAGACCAGCCTGGAATACAAAGTGAGCCCAAGGCTAGCCTGGACTATGAAGTGAGCCCAAGACCAGCCTGAACTTCATAGCAAGAAGGTTTCAGATGAAAAAATTCTAATGCTACTATTCTCATGCCTTGAGTTTATGCATTTGTGATTATAACCTGTGTTATTGCACACTGGTGACTCTTTCTGGTGTCATGATATGACATCATGTCCACCACTCACTATTTTTATTCTGGGAATCATATTCCATGCATTTTCCTTTGAATTCTAGGAACTTGTGTGAAATTCTGATTCACTTGCACATTCAAGATTCCACTATTTATAAATGACTGAAAATATAAGAGGGATGGTGTTTACATTTGTATAAAAGTACATAACGTGTAATCAGCAGTTGAAGCAAAAAACCTTTTAAAAATGGAGAGGAGCCAGAAATAGGGGAAAAACATAAATAAAGCATATTAAGGAAACAATAAAGAACTCAGACCCACCATACACACTGATGCCTTTCAAAGATGAACACTTTCATCATGTACTAGAAACAGGCATTAATGCAATTATACATATTTAAATTTTGCTTTTGCTTTTGTGATTATCTTATCATAAGCATACAAGAATAGATTCAATCATAAAACCTGGTGAAGGACACTTCTGAATGTGTTTGTGTAGATACTTGTAGAAAAAATAATTGTGACAGATCCAAATGGAAAAGAATGTTTGTTAGAAAAATAGGTGCCATCTTTGAAGATGATATTCATGGATCAAAAATGTGGAGAAAATTCTTCAGAATCTTTGAATTATCTTTAAAATGTATGATTTTTAATAGTAAGATTACAGACAAATAGATCAGCTTGTTATGTATGATAGCAGAAAACAAAATGTATATGCTTTGGTATATCTACATGTGTAAGTGTGATTTCTGGATAATCTATGAATATATATTGATTTTTATGTTATTTCTACAGGTCTCGACTATATGAGTAATTTGCAAAGTATTTTCAAATAGTCACATCCACGTGTACAACTTTTCTTCATAGTGCTGACTTTCACATATTTGACCATACCCACATATATGAGTGCTTTCCTACATTGCATACATACGGTTTGGCCAAACTGAGACCTCATTTTTAAGGTTAGCATCTCAGTCAAGTCTCTACGTTTCATTACATTTATTTTGCTGCTATTCAATTCTCAATTAATTGTCTTCATTATATCTGTAATGAAATACAAGTAAAGATATCAATCACAATGAAAAAGCTTCCACATTAAAAATTGATATTAATGATGACAAATTTGGTTTGATGCCTGCTAAGTAATTCTGATGATGAACTGACTCACTGCCCTTCAGGACATCTTTCTATGTGCTATTCATTCAAAAAGAATGGTATTCATTTGATAATTTTGAATTGGTATATGATTAAAATACATAATATCATTTTAGGAGATTGGTACAAATGAGTATCAAACATTGATTCTTTTTTTAGCCCTTCAAGTCTGTATTCTCCCCCTTGTCTATTTAGCCTGATCTACTTTCCCATCTACAGAAAGTAAGCATGTCTGATCTTGTATTATCTCCCATTATGTTTACTCCTGAAATATGCTTTTAGTCTCACTTGTAATAGAAAATCTGTGATATTTCCATTTCTCAGTCTGATTTATTTTACTTAAGGTACAATTCTTTTTGTTTCTTGGGAAATGATATCCTTGGGAAATGATATCATGGCTCCTTGTATAGCATATTTTTTGGTGTAGAGAATTAAACACAGTTCTTAGACTGAATTATATTTGCTGATCTATTATTTGTGTTTTTGAGGGAGATTCTTATTAAACATGTACTTGCTCAAGCTAAATGTCAAGTTTTCATCCTGTTGATTCAGCCTACCAGAGTGCTGGGATTGCAAGTATGCACCAACATTATGTACTAAATGCACATTTTCTTTACCTCAGCATCCAGTGATGAGCATCTAAGATCTTCCCAGGGCTTAGCTACTGTGAGTTGATTCTTTTATTAGATATTCTAAAGGCCCTTTCATTTGCTGTATTCAACAACACACTACATGGATTAATATCTTTAGATGATTTTAATGTATTTGACAATATACTGAGAGAATCATTGCACACAACGACACAATACAACCTACTCAACAGTGAACAGCTAGAGGCAGGAAGATTGCTTTGAGTTTCAGGCCACTATGGGCTAAACAGCAAGTTCAAAGTCGACCTGAACTACAGTATAAAATCATGGCTAAAAAACACCCACAAGTATATACCTATGGATGTACACGTGGAACAATATGAAATATGTAAGCTTACTTTCTGACCTCTGAATATTGATTACCATGTTTCCATTTTATGTATCGATCAATAATGTATAATTATAAACATGAACAGCTCAACATTCAATTGAATATTTTCAAAGTACTCATTATGACAATAGCAATCATTTTCAATTTGAATACTGATTCTATGTGACAAAAATTTTAGATCATGAAAGTTTCAGTATTCACACATATGCATAAATGGTTATTTTGAAGATGAGTTTCTATCCAAATTCACCATTTGTTCATTGCCTCTATATCAGAACACAAAATTTAAATTTACTCTCATACATTTCCAACATGTTGATCATGAAGGTAATTTTTAAATTTATATATGAGATAGTGTTATTTGCTACATACTATCAGCATTACCTCTGATTCCTACATTCAAAAACTTTTCTATTAATTCCCAGATAATACAAAGTAAAGTCAAATGTATCACTTGACATTTCTCTGAGGTTAAGTAAAGTATGAAAAGATCTCATTTCTTCAAGTTCCTGTCTTGTAATACTCATGCTCAAACAATGACACTTAAAAGGAATGTTCCCTGTTTCTTATGTGTGTTAATCACCTCAGATTTCTTGAACAATCTTTGTCCTCTTCTTTAATTTGCTGATTATGCCATATTCTTCCTGTATTACAGAGAAAGACATAAAAAAATTCTCTAAAACTTTACATTAATACATCACTGATTGCAGTTATACTCATGGTATAATATAAGGCCTGAGACACACAAGCAAATCTTTTAATTATCAAATATATTAAACTATATCACTGAGCAATAATTATTGCTGTGTGTATAAATAAATAAAACATATCACCTTTAACTATCACAGTAATATTCATATGTGTTTCCCGCATCGCATTGCTGTAGAGCATCTTTTGGGATGGAGTCAGCAAATTGCATAATGCTGGGGAGAAGTTCACAGCTACATCCTCAAAGGTCACTGTCTCCTAAATAATGACAAGTGTCCTGAAATTCAGAAACACACAAACTGATATATCTCAGCTCTTGTTAAAAATAATTGAAGTTCATTCTTTCAAGTATTAACTGCATATCATGGTCATCAAAACTCAAGTACACTCAAGTATAGTCACTCAGCAACACTGATGCTAGACTATAAATCAGTGCCAAATCAATCACAAAACTGTGGCATCGCTTGACGTGGAGGGACACCTATGCTGTAGTTTTTCACTGACTTTAAAGCAGAGCTCAGAGAGGGAGCCTGAAAACCACCATTCAGAAAACAACTGGATTTTTGTAACACTGAGTTCTTCTTTCTGTCTAGAGAGCATTTATAGTCTTGAACTGGTTTAATAGATAAATATTTAATTGAATATGAAAGGAGGTTAAAGAATTATTAAAATTTAATGAAAATAAAGATTTCTTTGGCCATTCTATAAATGAGGAAATTAGGGAAAGTGTAGCATAAACCTATAGCTCAAGAATACTAAATTATCTCTTTGTACTTGAATACTAGAAATTCTACTCGGGTGCAAAAGAAGATAATGGGGGAAAGAGTAGATATGAAATGCTTGAAGAACAATGAAAACTGAGGTACTGCAAGGTAACTGGTCACCCAATACCAAAGGATGAGTTCCATCCAGTGGGTTACATTATGCATGTTCTCCCAGCACTTGAGAGGCTGATGTATGAGGATTACCAGGAATTTCAGGATTGCCATGCATACAGAGTCCAGCCTGGGCTATGCAATAAGGACTGTTCAGACTACAAAGTGAGGCCGTTCATCAAACTGATCATCAAATGAAAATTAAAATTAATTTACAGTCATTTACGAATCACACCTTAGTACCAGGAATGTATCTCAATGGTACAAGCACCTGGATGACATGTGCAAGGCCCTGAGTTCAATTTCAAACACCACAAAGAACAAACTAAACACATTGTTGATTTGTTCAACAATTATAGGAAAAGTTGGAAAAAAATCCTACAAACATTCAATACTTGTGAGCAAGGAAACATTTTGCATAATAAACATGAAAAACATTCAAAGTTCAATATTCATATTAGTGGAAGAATGGATCTCAGGAAAGGAAGACAACCTTCATTGCATCCACATGGAAACAGAATATTGTTTCACGATTCAGCTGATGTTATGCCTCTCAGGAAGAAAGCACAATGTGTTTCATTTACACTCAGAGATTGACAGGTATGTCCTTAAAATCTGGACTGTACAATCTCCTGGCCTATGTGCCTTGGTGAGCTATTGAAATGGGAAAAAGTAACATGACTGACTGTGAAATTTATACTAAAAACACTCAGTTAATGAAAAACCTTCCTCAGAAGAAAATCATGCAGCTATGAAAATTAGAAGAAACTGAAATCTATGAAGATGGGAATTAAACAAGAAAACATTTATTTGAAATACAATGCAAAGATTTTATATATAGTTAAGGTCAATGATCTTAACTCCTGGAGTTAAGATCAATGAGTGCAAATCTAAAAATTAAAACTTATTTGACTCAGAAGCAATACTGAACAGAAAAGAAAATCTAAATCATATTTGTGAAAATCACCAAACAATATTAAATTTTGGAAGCACAAAATAGTTAGATTTATTATGTCACCACTCTGTCCTAAATCCCACAAAGTCCTTTACTATGGTGTTTATGAAAATCAACAGACAAAGTGTTTCTTTCTAATGTCTAGAAAATACTTTCTGCTATGATTCTTGGGAATACAAGGGATTCTTTCCAAGTGAAATTAAAGAGTCAGAAACTGTGACGAAGAGACTAAATGAGAATGTACTTTGGTCTTGATTCACATATCAGCTGGTGTGAACAACAGGAGAAATGACTAAATTGAGAAATAGCACAAAATCTCAAAAAATATTTCTCTGTGCAATTTTTATGTCATTTTTGAAAACTTAAGTGGAAGAAACTAAAACAACAGTCTCCATGAAAAAGCACACATTGTAAACTTTGGAAAATTTCCAAAGGAGAGTTTTTACCAATAATTCAATATTACTTCTGACCTTAAGGGATTTTATCACCTGATTACTTTCATTCGTTGCCTAAGACCCAATGGTGAAACTTTCTGAATACCCCTGGGACACTTTCATTGTTATCATTTAATCTAAACAAAAAACATTTGAGAACAAGATTTTCTTTAACTGATTAAAAAATAAATTGCAATACAGGCACTTATTGATTTATATATATTTGTTTTTCTTCAGACATGAAATGATGAGGCCGTTTCCATATTAGGTAGCAATAAGCAAACTACTGTTGCAAATATCAGTGCAACAAATCCACAGTTAACAGTCATGAAATCCTAAAGTTCATCAACAGGAGAACAGGTCAGCCAAACAAATCAATATCATTCCTTAATACAAATCTCACTACACAGAGCAAAAAATTAAAGTTCCAGAAAAAATTTATAGAATTCATAAGATAATGTCCTACAGACAATATCTCTGCATTGGTATTTTAATATATGTGATAGTATAAACAAACTTTTTTTGGAAAATGAGATATTATAGTAGCCATTGATCATTTTCTGTTATTCAGATCAGAATGCCCTGTAATTATTTCAACCTTTTGAATGGTTTTATACTATTTAGTTATGTTTGATATTATTGTATTAGAAACTATGCTCAACTGTAGCAAAGAAAGTGATATTATGGTAGCTACTGTTAATTTCCATTTATCTTGTTGTAAAGTGCTGTGTTGCTTATGTTGTTCTGTTCTGATCTGCTTTGTTCCATCCTGTTTTGTTTTATTCTCTTTAAAATAAAAAAAAAAGAAATACAGATAAGTGCCATCCAAACATGTATCAGGTGTAAGCAAGTGGACTGAAATTATGAGCATTATACCACGTGTAGTTCACTTTGACATAATTTCAAAACTGTGAAAACCGCATATGAAACACCTATAAGAACCACAAAGCTCACTATAACATTGAATAGAAACATCACCGATTCCAGCTCTACTCCTTGTATAACATAATTAGGCCTAAGATATACAAGCAAATATTTATCAATTATATTAAACTGTATCCCTGAGCAATAATAAATGTTTATTGTGTAAATACATGAAACATATCATCCTTACCTGTTGCAATAATATTCATATATGTTTCCCATATCACACTTCTGTAGAACTTCTTTTGTGATATAGTCAGCAAATCCCACTGTGCTGGGGTAAATTTCACAGCTACATCCAAAAAAGTCATTGTCTCCTAAATAAGGACAAGTGTCCTGAAGTTCAGAAACACACAACCTGATATATCTCAGAGAGTTCAGTCCAATGGAGTAGTACATGTCTTTTCTCCCTGCACTTGAGAGGCTGATATATGAGGATTACCAGAAATTTCAGGATTACCATGCATACAGGATGCAGCCTGTGCTATGCAATAAGGACAGTTCAAAGTGAGGCCACTCATGCAGTATAAAGTGAGGCCATTCTTCACACTCCCTTACCAGATGAAAATTAATTCACATTTACAAATTTACAACTTTGTACCAGGGATGTATCCTAGTGGTACAAGCACTTGACTGACATGTGTAAGGTTGTGAGGTTAATTTCCAAAACCAAAAAGAAACAAACTGAACACACCTTTGATTAGTTCAACAACGAAAGAAGTATGTTATTTAAAAAAGCCTAAAAACATTCAATATTTGTGAGCAAGGAAAAGTTTCAAATAAAAAACATGAAAATATTTAAATTTCAACATTCATATTAATGGATGACTCATAAAGAATGACAAATGGATCTCAAGAAAGGAAGACAACCTTCAGTGCATCCACACGGAAGGAAAATATTGTTTCATAATTCAGCTGATGTTATGCCTCTTGGGAAGAAAGTGCAATGTGTTTCATTTACATTCAGAGAGAGACAGGTATATCCTTAAAAATCTGATCTGTGCAGCCTCCTCATGTATGTGCATTGGTGAACTACTAAAATGGGAAAGAGTAACATGAATGACTGTGCAATTATTCTAAAAAGCACTCAGTTAATGAAAAATCTTGCTCAGAAGAAAATCAAGCAGAAAAGAAAATTAGAAGAAACTGAAATCTATGAAGATGGGAAGTAAACTAGCAAACATTTAATGGGAACACAATACAAAGATTTTACATACAGAGTTAAGATCAATGGGCACAAACCTAAAAATAAATGAAAATGATTTTCTCTTGGGTAACAAGGATTGAACTCATGACCTCACACTTGTCAGACAGACACTTATGCCATTGAGTTATATCCCCAGCTCAGAAAAATATATTTGAATCAGGATAAATACTGAAAAGAAAAGAAAATCTAAATCATTCATGAAAATCACCAAACAATATTAAAACGTGGAAAAACAAAATAATTACATTTATTAAATCAACACTCAGCTCCAAAATTCCACAAACTCCTTTACTATGGAGCTGATGAATATCCACAGACAAATGACTTCTTTCTAATGTCTAGAGCATACTTTTTGCTATGAATTCTGAGAATATCAATGATTTTTTTTCAAGTGTAATTAAAGGGTTAGAAACTGTGACCAAGAGACTAAACAAGAAAGTACTTTCTCTTTATTCAGACACCAGCCCTTGAACAACAAGAGAAATGATTAAATTAAGAAAGAGCACAAAACACCAAAAAATAGCTCTCTGTGAAATTTCTACTGTCATTCCTGCAAACATAAAGGGAAGAAGCTAAAAGAAAAGTCTCCATGAAAACACACACATTGTAAACTTTGGAAAATTTTCAAATTAGTGGTGTCATCAATAATGCAATAATACCTTCTAACTTGAAGGTATTTTATCAAGTGGTTACTTTCATTCCTTACCTAAGACCCAATCGTGAAACTTTCTGAATACAACTGGGACATTTTCATTGTTATCATTAAATCTGAAAAAAAAATCTTTTCAGAATATGGTTTTGTTTAAATTATTAAAACAATAAATTGCAACATAGATGTTTATTGATTTACATCTGTTTATTTGTATTCAGACATGAAATGATGAGCCAGTTTCCATATTAGGTAGTGATAACCAAACACTTGCACTTACACTTACACTTGCAAATATCAATGCAACAAATCCACAGCTAACAGTCATGAAATGCTAAATTCACAAAAGGAGGACAGGTCATCCTATCATGAGAGCAGGTCACATTATCAAGAAACAGTTCAGATTAAAAAGGACTGAGAGAACAGTGTCAGTGCTGACTAAAGCTAGACATCTAGGTAATGGGCAAATGTTCTCACCACCTGGAGAGCAGTGGTTATTATGTGGACACTGATGAGGACAGATTAAATAGAAAGCTATGCAAATGAAATAACTGTGTACACTGATTCAACAAAGTCTACTGAAGCTACATTAGCTAGACTATATTCAATGTGTACAATTAGCAGTTCTATAAAACAGATATCTTTCCTTAATACATAGCCCACTTCACAGAGAAACCAATGACATAAACAGAAACAGGATTTGCAAGAGAAAAATCAGTCATTGAAATGTATATATTTAGTAATTAAAACAACTCTATCAGTGGTTTAGAGATCAAAAAGGCAAAGCAGTCTGTAAAGTCACACATAAAGTCAACACGATAACAATTCAAAGCAATATATCAGATGGGTTCTATTCACTGTTTTATGACAGAAAGAAATATCACGCTCTCCTCACAACAAACCCAGAAGTAGTCACACATGGGGCCCAGGTTCAGAGCAACAATACAGAATATAACATTCAGTGAAGTGGAAGTCATGCAAAGCAGGCTCTAACACAATACTGGGATGAAATTAGGAATGAAAAGCAGAAACAAACTAAGAATACTTTTAGAATGACAGATGAAATCAGAAATTTTAAATGACAACTTTCAAAACACAGCTTAAATAATTGAGGATTTCTCAGTTCATGTCAGTGAATGTATATTTTGAATTATTTCAGTTACTTAAAATTGATGCCTCAAAACATATTTAAAACAATGAATGTAGGTACTGGAAAAGAACAAAGACTTCAATTTCAGAACATCAGAGGACACAGGGCGGAGGGAAGCTCATCAGCATGGCTGTGAGCTGAGTACATGGCATCACTGTGCATCATGGTCTTTGGGAAGTCTAAGACTAGGACCAGCACTGCGAATAACAGGCTCATCCTTGAGTCTCTGGAAGCTGAGTGCCCAGAGAGAAGTAGAGAAAACTGTTGCAATATAAAAATGCTAATCACTCCACAGAAAACAGGATATTTCATGGTTCTATATTTGTGCAGATTCTAAACAACAATAGAGAAGAAGCTCTGAAAAGTATTAAAGGCATTGTTAAGTAATTCATACAATTAAATACATTAAACTCTACAGGAAAATCATCCTAAAATGAATTCAATGGACACAGACAAGACACAAAAATAAAATAAAATTTGCAGAGAATAAGTTGGAATGCATACAAATATATTCACTTTCAAATAACAGTATATAGGTGAAAATTTAAAATCCCAACAAAAATTTAATTGATTTTTAAAGATAACATACCACAGACAGTATCTCTGGATTGAAATACGGATTTGTGCCATGTAAATATGCATCAGGTATAAACAAGCGGATTGTAAATTATGAATATTATACCACATGCAATTCCCATGAACATAAATTCAAAGATGTCAAAACCACCTAATAAAAAGCTGTAAAAACACAAAGTGCATCATTTAGCATGTCCTTTAGCATGTCCAGTAACTCACAATGAATTATAATAATTACATGACCGGTGGTGCTTCTCTCTCTGCACTCAGAGAAAATTCATTTACAAGGCCAAAGATATAGCTCATCAGCAAAGTGCCAGCCTGGCAATGTGAGATTGTGAGTTTGATACCCATTTTTAGAAAATTGCATGTAAAAGTGAATTGTCTACTTCAAAGTGATCAGTTTGAGGGTTTAACAGGCAGCTGTAAAGGCAACTTTGCAAGTTGCCCTTTACCACATTATATTACCTTCCATTATTTAAATTCCTATCATAACATCCATTTTTAGCACTATAAGATATAGAAGCTAGTGTTTTCAACAGTTTATTCATTTATCGAATGACTCTAGATATAAGACAGTAGTTTACACATGCCTGGCAAGGGTCCTAACAATTACTTAAATCATAGCCAATGCTAAAGTGTATGTTAAGTTCAATTTATGTTAAACTTTTAAAAAAATTCTTCTGTGTTCTTTAACCATCATAAATCACTTTGGAAATGTGAGGGTGTGTTTGTTATTTGGAATTCACCATCATGACAATGAAACTCAATGTGGAGGATATAATTTGCCTGTTTAAGACCTTATACTTAAACTTACCTTTAATTTATCATAGTGCCACTTCCTATGACTGGGATAAAATATCTAACAATGTCCATTGACTTTACCCTACATCACAAGGGAATCCAGACATATGAAAACTAACCATAGCAGGAGGGCAGAATGAGAGCTGCATGCAGCCCCACCCTCAAACCTTTCCCTGTGAGGAGGCAAGGACTTAGCATGATAAATTTTCCATAATATCCCTTTCCTTCCCAAGGGCTGAAATTTAATCTCTTTGGCTTACTAATTTTTCCAAAGTAATGTACTCAGCTTGGTACCCCTGATGCTTAGACTTCTACTGTCATGTTTTGTGAGCTTGAAGACACCTAGATTATTAGGAAAAACATGTCTGGTTGTGGCTTCATGTGAAGAAGAAGCATGACCAATGAGATTACATCTGGTGCATGGTACCTACCTCTCAGGCTCTGTCTCTGCTAAGGAATTTCCACTGGAAGGTGGAAGATTTGATTCTGAGAGCATGAGAAAACCTGAGGCAAATATTCTAAGCAATGTCAACACCTGTGCTCATGCACAGAAAATCAAGGGACTTGTTTTCCCCTCATTGTTCCACACAGGTCATATTGGTTGTTGTCAAGGACCTAAAAAGTGAATCATTTGACATGTGCTACAAACCAGTTACCAACAAAAAAGTGCAGAGTTTCAAATTTGGACTGGGAGATTCATACTCATCATGAGACACACCACAACTAATCATCACAAATACTAGTCTTTAATAGCTAAGAATTCCATTCTCAGATATTCTTCATATGTAGTGATTATTTTCTGATTCTCTTAAAGTTTTGCAGGAGAAAAAGGAAACATTTTACCAAAAAAGCCTAACAGCAACCAGAATCATTTCCTCAGG
>PVJX010030952.1:0-21607 GCA_004027295.1 Dolichotis patagonum
ATGGCTTTATACTATTGTGTTATGTTTGATATTATTGTAATTGAAACTATGCTCAACTATAGCAGAGTAAGAGATATGGTGTTAGATACTGTTGATGTCCAGTTGACTTAATGTAAAGTACTGTGTTGCCTATGTTGTCCTGTTCTGATCTGCTCTGTACTGCCCCCTTTTGTTTTATTCTCTTTTAAAAAAAAAAAAAAAAAAAAAAAAAAAAACTTTAGTGAATCTCAGTTTTCTAATACCTAACATGTTTAAAATACCTACCTATCTTTCAAGGTTACTGTAAGAATCCTAACACCAAACACAGGCACAAAAAAATGACATGACAACTGTGAAGTACATTGCAAATGTGAAGAATTATTCTTATTTGAAGTAGTCTCGCTTTTTTCTGAGATCATGCATGATTCTTTAGCGAGAGAGCTGAGGCAGTGGTGAGGCAGGCCTTCCGCTCCTGTCCTGAACTTACACTACAGTGTATGTAGATGCTGGGGTCAGACAAATCTGTGTGTATATCACAGCTCTTCCATTTACTGGTTCTGTGTCCTGGGGTGAGTGATCTCAACTATTAAGATTCATCTCTAAAGTGGGGATAGAAATAATATCTACCTTACAGGGTCATTGTGAAAGTCAGGAATGCAGTACATTGGACAGGAAATCCAAGCAGACAAATAGTTATCATTATTAGCAGAGAATAGCTTCCATATTCAAGAACAGTACAATGATGCCTTTAAAAAACACATAAGGAAATTTCAGTGTCTGATGCCATATGAAGTCCTGGGCAGAGTTATTCAGATTTCTCACCTCTGGGAAAGTGGGACTTCTGAGGGCTTATCTATAGAGAACTGAGGTATTATTGTAGCCCATGGGGTCTGGATTCAGAGATAGTGAGTTCTTGAATTGTAAAATTAGATTTTATTTTTGCATTTTACCAAATATTTTCTTCCATAATGCTAACATAAAGTCTGAGAGCTTACTGAACACCTTTGCATGAATGAGAAGAGTCCATTGGCTTGTAAGGATATATTAGTCTTAATTCAGTGAGATTCATTCTTGCTCCACAGTGTAAAATTCCGTGGAATCATAGTTTGTCACTCACTCCATTCCTTACTGATAAAGTGGTGGCCACCTCCATTACCCAGGTACAGTTATGATGAACTATGTGGAAATATTTCTAAGCCCTCATGCTGGAGGATTAGTTATTATTTATGTTGAAACACACATGTGATGGGGGTGTATCTGTTTGGTATATAAACAGGTGACATTTCTTTCTGAGTGTGTAATTCATTAGCAGATGGCTTGTGATATATGTCACATTCTGGCCCAACTATTATTTAACAATAAAGGTATTTCTTCTCTTTGTCTTTGTGTAGATTTCTAGGTTAGCAAGAGATTATTTTTAAATGTATAATTTCCCAAAACTTGATAAGCAGAGCATCGTGATTCTCAGTCTAAATGCGCTCTTTGAGCATAGAGATAAAGAACGGGCCTCAGGAACTGAAGACGATCTGACTCTTCTAGGCTCTGGGTAGACCACGAGCAGCACTTACCCAGGATCTTTCATTTAGTGTCTGCCAGAGACTTCTTTTTTTAATTAGTCAAAGAGCTCTGGAGTTTTTGATCCTCTTATCTGTCTTGGATACAAACCCAAAATCATACTAAGTTTAAATCTGTTGGACAGGAAGCATTGAAAGGGTATTAATTGTTCTCCCTCTTGTGATCGGGGTAAGATATTTAAGCAGTAATGATGGCCCTGTAAATGCATGTTCTTAACTCTTTGTGTAACCAGAAACATTCAACTAATGTCCTTACTTATTTTGAAAGTTAATTAGTTTATTCTTCATCTGAATAAGATTTAGGAGTTTCAGTTGACTCACTAATAAAGAGCATTCTCATTTCCTTTCCCATATACAAAGAAAGTCCTGGTTAGCAAATCATAAATTTTCATTGGGTCCTGGATAGGATTGTCCTCATTAAATTGCAAGTTCCCTTACAAGCAAAAAAATAAAAAAAAATAAAAAAATTTAAATCTTGGCAGTTTGTATGGAAAATAGGGACTTATAGGGCATTTTCTAAACAATAGAGTAAATAATTAATGTTTTGCTAAATAGAGCTAAAGTTTAAGACAGCTTATACAAATAAAATAAGCAAGTAAAGATCCTGAGATAAAAGGAAAGTGCTTGTTAAAAGAAGGAGAGTCTGAATAGCTAAGAGGCATCTAAGAATACATGATTACTAAGCGTGATTTGGAAACCGAGATGAGATTTTAAGTAAAAAATAAGAAAATCTGAATGGAATATGGATTTTACTTAATAGTAACACATCTAGTATGGTTCATTAATTGCAAAATAATTTTTTTTGTACCAGGGATCAAATTCATGTCTTCGTGCTTGCCAGGCAGGCACGTATGCCACTGAGCTAAATCCCCGGCCCTAATTACAATGTAATTTAATGAGACATTCTAATATCAGATGTTAGTAGAGGAAACTGAGATGAAGTACAGGGAAGCTCCCTAGCTGGGAAGGAGAAGTGCTTAGACAAAGATACTAGGCAGAAATACAAACGCATTTTGTATCTCTATTTATCTCTAGCACACGGGCAGTCATTCACATTGAATGACAGTTATGTTTAATTCTTTTTCCTTTCCCTCCCTTGTTAGCCCATTTGTACTTTTGCTTGAACAGATATGCATCTCTCTTGAGAAGATCCCTATCTACCTCTTGGTTGAAGCCATCCATTTTTCAAAAGAACAAAGAAACATGAACACAGACAAATCAACAACTTTGGCCATTTAGAATTTTCTTATGCTTTAAAGAACTGTGATCCTTCCAACTCTCTCAAAGATGAAAGTTAAATTGGTTTGAACACTAATGCACAAAGACTTATGCTCCCACAGACAATCTGTAAAGTTGTGTACTGGGATAAAAATAAATTATCATCTACACAATGGGATGTCCCTGTCATAAACCTATTAATATCAGGGGTTCATTAATCCTGTATCTCATATCTGTATTTAAATTTAGAGCCAAATATGTATCTTAGAATAAAGCCAATCCAGAACATCGAAGAGGGAAAAGATCATATAGTCTGTTTAACCTCATTTCTTCATTTTTATGGATAAGAAAAGTAAAGCCTGGGGAGCATATCTAGTTAGCCAAAAGTTCTGCAACTTGTACATTTATATGTCATTTCATCGCATGAGGAGTATGAAGGTGGATTAAAATAGAATGAAAAAGAGTATATATAGATAATAGCTTGTGTGAGTGAGATGACCTTAATGATTCAATGATTCATTTTAACTTTTCCTGGGAGAAGTTCTCTGAAGTATTAAGTTTCATAAATATAATAGCAGGGCTACTTTGCTCAAGCAAAGTTATACTGAAGGTATAACTTCAGTTCTGAAGAGGATTTCCTGCTCTAAAATTTATTTTCCCATCTGCTAACTGAACTCTGAGAGTTCATCAGAAGACATCGATTCATTCCATAATTGAGGGCTTAACATACAAATGCCCTTGGAATGATTCCCTTTGCTTTCTCCTTCTTTTAAAGATTTATTAGGTATTAGAGGTTGACTGATTAGCAAAAATGACCACTGGGAAATCCAAAGATCATGAGAGGATTAAGCATTCAATTGAACTAGGGGGAACAGAACATGTTGGCTTGTTCCTGAAGCCAAATTTTAGGAAGTCTGATTTTAGGGCAGCTGAGGGTACAATGAGAACCAGCCTGGGGTAAAATGAGCAGGGACTCAGAGGCAGGTGTGTGTGTTTTTTTGCATCTGGTCTCAGACACAATTATTGTGAGAAAAATCAATTAACTTTTTAAAAACTAGCTTTCTTACCTATCAAACTGGAATGACTTCCCAACTTTGGTCACGTGATTGAAATTAATAAAACACATGAGAATTTGAAAGTCCATTGCAAAGGCTAAATGTATATTCATCTTCTTTCTACATTTTTAGCCCCCTTTTTGTTATCTATATATAAAATCCTCTAGGATGAGTAATATTTCCAAGTAATCACACACTCTAGGGTGAATAAGAGATCAAAAAAAGTAAGGGTGGGAAGGCAGGGACAAAATCAGAAGTCATTATAGGGGATGTATGACAGTGTGGTAAGGGGCAAAGTGGGGGTGGCTGGCTGGTGCCCACTGCTGGCCCATTTGGTCTAGGTGGTGGCTTCGCTGCCTTTTATTACTTCCACTTGTACTCGTTTTACTTTCTTTCAGCATAATTCTTCCCCTGTATACTATAATACTTTCAAAAAACCTCCATCTCAAAATAGAGAACAGACTGTGATAGAACTGAACATGTAGAATTATGTTTTCACTTTAAGTGCGACTAATTCAATATCTGTTCAATGGGAGTGATAACTATTCTCATTTTTATTTTCAAAATTTTCTCTATCAAGGAGGATTTTCAAAAATCTCTATCATCACATACTTTTTAGAAGCTACGGCTGTTTCTTCATGGCTATTACTTGTACTGGATGAAGTTTAGAAGCCCCAGAATATTGGAATAGGAAGATGTAAGGTAAGAGCATTTTCTGAGAGTTAAACTACAAAGCAAAGAATCCAAGCATAGCCATATAAATTCTATACAGTGGGTAATAAGAAGGCATAGCTATACAAAGCTGCACCTTGAACAAGCAGAGTGGCCTTCAGCTAAGACCTAAACAGGAGCAGAACAGAAGTTCTTTACACGTACAGGAGAATGTGCCGATCAGGAGGAAAGATAACCAGCCTGGAAATACAAGCACAAAATTGGGGGTGAGGGAACTCTTCTCTCCTCAGAGATGAGGGTCATTAGTCCAGACCAGGTACCATTCACTTGCAGATCTAATCCTGCAGTGAAGGTAGATGCGTGCGGCATGTCCATCTTGGTGACTCTGAACATCGCATCCAGTGGGACATAGCTAAGGTGCCTGGGACCAGATACAGTCCACTGTCCCGCCAGTTTTTGTAGAGAAAGCTTTTGCGGAGCACAGTCACGGCTCCTCCTTTCCACACCATGCCTGCCTGTTTTTGCTTCAACATTGGAAAGTGAGCAGGCAGGGTTGTGATAGGAACTGCATGGGGTGTGAAGCCAAAGATATTTACTATCTAGCCCTTTACAGAAAGTGTGTAAAGAGCCCTGAAACTTCAGTCAGCTTTCCTTGATTTTACACTCGCCTCATAAACTTTCAAGTCAGTTGTTTGTTGTTTGTTTGTTTACTCTTGTGTGTATCTGAAAGGAAATGGGTAGCCTGGCCTGTTGACGGTGGGTGCTGGCCCCCGTATATCATCATTAGGTCTATTTGGGGTCAGTGTGTCTTTGTCCCCAATACTGGCTATTGAAAGAGGGGCTCCATGCTGAGCTATATCCTCAACCCTTTTATTTTATTTTATTTTATTTTATTTTATTTTATTTTATCTTATCTTATTTTATTTTATTATTTTATTTATCTTATCTTATCATATTATCATATCTTATTTTATTCTGTTTTTTATTTTGATCCAATTTCCTGCTAGGTAGGTCGCTCAGTTAGTCAAGCTAGACTCAAGCTTGCAACCATACTGCCTCCGCCTCCAAGAATTCTGGGCCTATGTGTACTCCACAATGCCAGGCTGAGGCTACCCCGTCTTGGTGTAATGTTGGAATTTTCAGGGCATCTTTTCTTTCTGAAAGCTTAAAAAATACTACTTTGCAGATGAGGAAGCTAAAATTTAGATAAAAGAAAGAAAGTTAACACTTACTGAGCATATACTCTGAGCTAGGCTCACAAGTAGTGACTAAGTCCTGACATCTAACCTTTCCAGCCCATTCAAGAGCTCTGAACTTCAGCTGTGTCCTTTCACTAAGGTGGGACTGGAGGGAGGCTTAGAAAGAGTAACTTGTTAGCAGAGCCAGAATTGGAAAGCAGGTGCTCAGACTCAAATACTTCTACACTGTGGCGTTTTCACACGACATATACTGCCTGGCAAGTCTTTCGGTGCTAGGCTTAAGAAAGCAACACCATATGTCTTGATCTCTTCCTCCCACTAAGGTGTACTGCTGTTCTTTAATACACACTGATTAAGTTAGAAAATCCTAGAGACTTTAAAGGTGTAAATTTTTAAAACAAATTCGGAGCATTTATAGTAGAGTACAGAATCTTAGCCAGCTACTTTACATATCCAACCATATTCTTGCATAAAAAATCAGAGCTATCATGGCCTGGTATTCATAAATAACAGTTCTTAATTTTTTTTCAAATCTGGTTTTGTACTTATTTTAAGTGTTGTAGATAGCATTCACTGCAGCAGCAATATATTTTAGAGTTTCTAAAATGTGAACAGAATAGAAGGTTATCTATAACATGATCATAATCATAGTCATAATATCTGTTTAAAAGAAAACATTGAAAAGAATTAAATGCTCCCTTCAAGCCAAACTCAAGGAAATTTCAACTTAAAACAGAGAGTGTACTTATAGTTATGTTGTTTGCTGAGCCCTATATTTTAGGAGTTGGAAGCCTCTGAAAAGCTTTCACTTACTACTTTTAATACTAAATAAGACATTTCCAGTCTCAGGAGTAGAGCTGGTCCTACCTTCTCACATAAGGGCTATTGTGCGGGCCTGATTTTGGTTGGTAAAAATTCTTAGTGCACCTGTCTTCTCACCCAGATGGGGAACCATTACACGGCAAAGTATAAATTTATGGCACTTAGTTTACATTATGCAGATGGTGGTTGTTTCATAAAATATATTTAATAATGCATCATATTACTAGAATATACAAATTATAATGAATAATTATATTTTGAAATATATAGTGTGATAAGAATATGATTAGTATTTAATTTTTAAAATATTGATTACAGCCAGCCATGGTGGTGCATGCCTGTAACCTCAACACTTGGTAGGCTGAGGCAGGAGGACTGCTGTGAATTCAAAGTCAGCATGGGCTACAAAGTGCGTTCAAGGTCAGCCTGAACTACATAGTGAAACCTCGTCTCAAAAAGATGCACACACACACACACAAAGCAAAACTAAAGTTTTGATTATAGTAAAAGACATACTACCATTAATCTCCATTAACATGCTCCCCAGTCACTTTGAACACACTCATCCCATCCTTCTTGGCTAGTTTCTGAAGCAGTTCTGGAAGTGTTATCTCGACAGCTTTCATGTCCTGAATTGATTCAAAAAGTTTACCTTTCATTGTTATTTTGGCTATGTGGTAGGGCTCAAAGTCTCCTGATCTCAAGCCAAGCGAAGACAGTGGATGAAGACACATTCGAATGTTTTTGCCAGCCTGCCCTTCAGTTGGATGCCACTCAGTGCCAGCATTAACTGAGCATCTCTGATCACATTTCCTACAGACACTCATGAAAGAGGACATGGAGAACTGTTTCAAAAAGTGACAAGAATGTTGGGGCTAGTGTGTTCAAAGAAACGGGAGAGTTCTGAGGGGCTTTAGTGACAATATGGCTTTTACTATACTTTTTTATTTAAACACACAATGTTTTGACCTGCATTTCCTTATATGTATCGAAATATGAAGGAAGAAATATCTAATACATGAAAGATTTTTTCTAAGTCTTTCTCTTCATTTTATTAAATAACAGAAATTGAACTGTACCCTAAGGAGGCATGAACTCAAGTGAGGGAATATTCACAAGTGGAAGTGACTTGGAAATTGTCATCACAGAAAGTTATTACTAGATGGCAGCTCTAAGGTGGACAACTCAATTCATTATACAAGTGGAACCCAAAAGCCTTAGAAACACTATGTGCTTTGTTCAAGGACACAGGTCTTTTTGGTAGCGGATTTAGGAGGAACAGGCAAGATTTCTGAACCCTAGTTAATCTCCTGTTTAACTGTATTTACTCCTTACGAAAAATAAACATTTATATTTGTTTTAGAATTGTTTGAGCAAGAAATCTCTAAAATATAAGTTAAGTTGTATCTCAGTTTTGACAGAAAGGGACAACAATATGTTTCTTAGAAGGCTGTGTCTGTGGAAGAAATCCAGTTGGTTCTGGTGTGGTCATGAAAGGGGACATTTATTTGTTCATTTAACCAAACTACGCATAGTTATGGCACTGAGTGAGTAGATATAGAGATCCCACACTTTCCACATCTCTCGTCTTAGCATGTTTCTACATGGTAGCTCTATGCTTTACCTTACTATCTTGTAACTGAAGAAGTAAAAGAACTATCAGTTTCTTCAACACACCCTGAGGAAATTGTAAAGGTGTTATGAAAATATCTGAAAGCCTATGAGCTGACCACTGGGATGAGAGTTTGGTGCCTGGACAACTTTACCTGGAGTCATATTCTGGGAAGCAGTGGGGTAGGAAGACTGGCAGCTCACCTCCCACTCATCTTTGGAGTGTGAGAGACACAGATCCCCAAAGGAAATGGGGTGCTGTCACTAGATTAAAGTGGAAACTATGCCAGGAAGGCAGAACAGCAGTAGTCAGTTGAGAAGTTAGAATCACTGAAGTCTTGATTTTGTCCCTAGAGGTTAGACTACCACTGAGTTACATAAGTACCTTCTAACTTCTCTTAGGAACCTTGGAGGGAGGCATAACTCATTTTCTATTGCTCATTTTCTAGAGGCATTGAAAATGCCAGATATTCGGTTCTGAGCCTCCTGTGTAACTTATGCACAGAAACACCACCTAGACTCAGTCAATCTTCTGGACTTTAGTCAGGAATCAGAGACTATCCAGTTCGTAGTCATTAACAGCTCCAGTATTGAGTCTGGGGACCTTGGCAGCAGCAGAAGATTTAGATGGACATCTGAGACTCGGGTTAACAATAATTGCCTCTTAAAATGACTAGAATTTCAGTCTGAATTTAAAGGCAATCCTGTTGTTACCCAACTTCATCTATTACTGAACATTTTAGGGCCCAGTTCTCTAGTCCTTACGGTAGTGCTGTGAGTTCCCAGTAAGTGCGCAACAAACTGGTCCTCTGCGTTGTCAATCTATAGTTCATTTCTTGTAGCTCACATCTAAGATGCAGCAATCTCCTATATCCCCATAGACGAACACTTTGGCACTATTCCATGTTGTTGAGAAGCAATTAATAATTCTCTTTGAGAAGCTTGTATTTACAGTTTGACTTATATTATGTTATTTTTAACAATCGATGTTATGTCACTTCATATTAAATTCTGAAAACATCTGTGTTAGTTTATGTCACCTATCTATAGATATATGTCATCACCATTAAACAATATAGAATTCAATTTTTCTGTAGGATTTTGTTATTAGGATGACTTCTAGGTCACCATAACCTCTCTGTTTTTCTCTTTTATCTCAGCTAAGGCAATAACGCTCATCAGTAGTTCACTTTCAACTAAATTCGTAAGGAAAATATAGCATCCTTTCTTTAAAAGAGAGATGGTCTCACTCGCAATGCTTTGCAAGGCATAGGAAAAATGAGCAGTAGGAAAACTAAACTTTAGTCTTAGACTTCAGTGCACAGTGAGAACTCAATTTAAATAAAGATAACATTTCCCTTATGTATTAATAGAATAACTATATGTCTCAAATTGTCCTCTAAAAGTGATGAAAATTTTAAAAGTTGCTATTAACAAGAAAACATGAACTTTTAGTCTGTTTTTGCAGATTTAGATAGAAAATAAAATTTAGACTAGAGTTGCTAAGGAGTAACAGGGAAGTGTTGCTAAGGCTAAGTGCCATCTGGAACTATTAGACATGTCATGGAAGGTTTCACTCATTTATCTTCTGTCTGTGCATTGTTTGTGTGGAGAAGACACACACACTTATGTTTTCTGGGGCTGGATGTCACTGATCCCTGTGAGTGGCACATGCTCATTTGTTACGAGTATCTAATCTGCCTCTTGGCCTGATGCATTTGAAGATGCTTTTGCAGCAAACTGGGTGAGATGAGATTTCTCTCTGACTCCTAAGCACATGTGAACCATAGATGCACTTGTTACTTATTCATTTTGTCAATGCTACTAACTAGTCTGGGAGTTTCTTTCTCTCCAGGGCAGGGCCTACTGTCAAAAGAGTGTCTAACTGAATAATAATGACACTGTTAAATAAAGGCTTCAGTGTAAATGGGGAGGGAATAAAGGGTTGAAGAGAGGGAGGGGATTGGGGAAACAAGAAGAATTAAGATATATTATGTACAAGTACAAATTCCCCATGATGCATGTGATCATTATGTGTGGTAAACATGTCCTAATAAAAAAATTAAATTTAAATTTAAAATGCTGTACTTTAGAGAGTGGATATAAACTCAGAATTTATCAGGATTTATCAAATGTTTATCTCTGAGTGTACTATGAACTTCAAGTCATTTACTGCTTAGGGAAAATACAAGTAATTATATTTCAAAATTTTTCTTCAGCTTCTTCTCCTTTGCTTTTTTCCCATCATTTTTTGGTGAGGAGAAGCAAGCCACATTTTAGAAGGAACACTAAGTATCTTTGAGTCTCAAAAATACCAGCAAAATAGTTGCTTTCAATATATTTTCATAATAGCTTATCATTAAGCACAACCCATAATTGTGCCATTCAGAACACTGAGTAAGATTCACCTATGATAATAATTTTGCTTTTCCAACAGAATCAAGATAATCAGCAGAAAGAACAAACTGATGAACTGAGTGAAAGCGCTGGCTAACAAAACTCAGCCAAACCAACAACCTGATTTTCAAAAATGATACAAAAAAAAACATGATTGTCATTTCCAACCAGCTAACTAGACATGTTCGGATAGGGTCCAAATTAGAAGCTTGAAATACACTACACAATCTAGGGGATTGTCGAGCACCCGGATGAATCGCCAGTGACATATGGGGGCTCATTAAAGGAAGGTGACGCTATGAGCAGCCAGGGAGCTTGAGGAAAATGAGAGCTTTTTACAAATGGCTTCGGGGCCCAGTCATAGCGATTAGAGGATGTGCCTCACTCTTAGTGATGATCCATTTTTCTTCGGCACATCTCAGTTATTAGAGTGCTTGAGTGCTGGCTATTACTGCAAGTTTCTAAGTCGTGAACATATATGTGTGTGGCGGTCAAGGTGGAGGACAGTTACGATTTGAGTGATTTTGACAGGCAAACAATAAAAGCCATTGGACAGTAAGGCTTCCGTGCAGTCTGCTTCTGCTGTTTCGCTGAAACTTCAAGGTAACAGTTGAAGTTGCGGGAGCAGGAACAGCCAACAGTTGCTCCTATATTATGGAGGCGGTGGCTGTGAGCTGAGCTTTGAGTGACACATTATTTGCTCTGTGCACCCCAATCTATTTTCTGCCTGACTAAGCTTATAAAACTCTGCATAAATTCTTCTCTCAGCCTGTTCCATAATCCTGTGAACACATTGTCTTCCTGCTCGTTCTTTCAGCCAGCAAGCACCAGCTGTTGGGTCCTAGAAACATTTTATGATAAAGATTTAAAAAAAGTAGCTAATCAGAAATCTGGAAAAACTGCAAAATGCTTGAGATATGAAGACTTTGAGCGAAGTGAAAATTTGACCTGCAGAGAAGCCATGATTAGGCATGTGTCAATCATCACTCCACTGAACCCCACTGCTATCCGTTTACCCAGATGGCCCTCAGCTGCCTCAGTTCTGCTGGCTGCAAGCTAACCCAGTGTGGTTTACTATGCGGTAGAGAAAGGGTAAACGCTAAGCTTAAAAATACGAGCAGATACAATTATCCAAACATAGCATTCATGTTTAATGTAAAACGCCGCAAACTTCTTTTTTTCCTTTCTGCTTCAAAAGGAGAGTGGAAGTCACTTGATAATGTCTGTCTAATTACTTGAACGCACACTTCAGTCCTCAAATACACGGGAGAGCTAGTTGTTATAATTAGAAGTAATATAAAGACACAGTTTATATAAATTGTAGCTAATTACTTAAGTAAAATGCCAGTTTCTTTCCATTTTACAAGGGAAGCTATCCAACGACATATGACTTAAACAACAGATCAAAGTGGGATATCTGGTGATTATAGCAGAAAGGCTGTTGAAGAGCTTTGTGCTATCTTTAGAGGAACAGAGAGAAGTTATTCAAGTTATTTTTTGTAAGGTTTATTTTTTTTCATGGAACCCTGGTTAAGACACCCAGGCACAAGTACTTCAGCAAAACTAAAGCACAGGAAAACCAGCTTTGGTTTGTAGTGGCTTTTGAAATGCCAGTAGGGACATAATCAAGCCAACCAAACCCTTTATTTGAAAACAGGGCAAAATGAATGCGAATATTTGTCTTTCACATTGACTATAGTCTTGCCATCTCACTTGTTTAAACAGAAATACTAAATGTAAAAATTGTAAGTCCACTGTGGAGCTCATGGAATGTGACTGTTGCTAAGAAAAACAAGTACATTTTAAGAAGATGACTATATTTTACATCTCAGTCCACCATAAACTAAACATCTTTCTTCATCCACTCACTGCTGCCATGACATTTCTGCCTTGGAGCCAGTTGTCCACGGACTGGTACCCTTCAAAACATGAGGCAAATTAACCCTTTCTTCCGTTACATTTTGGGTGTTGAGTACTGTGTCCCCACAATGGGAAATGTGACTCCTGTACTGCCTCAGGTCTATCATTTAGTATCTTTTGTGTCCTGAATTGTTTCAACCACCCTTTGTTTCTTCAGCAATGAAAACTATGCAATACTGTCTTGCCACCAGTGGGGCATAAAACATACCACATTTGAAACCTTTCTGTCTTTAAAATTATGAGTTAAGGTATTGTTCAGAAACCACAAGATTATATGTGTTCATTGTCCTGAAAGTTACATCAGGACAGTGAGGGAAAATTAAGGCAGCAAAGTCTAGAAATGTTACAGTTTATTGAAAAAAAAAAAAAGTCTGACTAGCAAAGTGACCTTTCCCTGTTCCCATCCTACTATATCTTTTCCTAACAATAAATACAATCAGTGATTACACTGTCCCTGCATATGAAGGGTAAAGAATCTATTGTTCTAAAGTTCAAAACAAAAGTTGGAGCAGTTAGACATAATTCATTTATGAGCATCAATTTTTTTTCCAGACAAAGAAAATGTAGCCTTCCAGTCCATAATGAGGGAAAATTTTCTATCTTATTATACATTCTCTTAGCTATAAAAATCATTTTCTGTACATAATTTATACTTAGCCAATATAAAGGAGTGATAAACAAATTTTATTATAGATTTCAAAATGTTTTGTTTTGTATAAGGAAGACTACACCTGCCAACTGAAAAAAACAAAAAATATTATGAATTAAAATGAGTTAATAGTTTTCCTTATTTTTGAGCATCCAGAGGGTTCTTTAAAAAAGGCACATTTTACTAAATCAGATACTTTCTTTTACCTAAAATTTTCATTATACAGTACGACATGTTTATTCAGGTAAAGGATACAGAATAATGCATATCTCTAAATGCATTGATCCAAATGCAAATGCAGTTAAATGTAAAATCCAACCTTGGTGTCATTTGGCATTACATTCTGCCATCAAAATTTAGAAGCACTCTTTTTAATTTCTTAACACAGAAACCCCAAATCAACAGCAATTCTAGGAAAACTTGCAAAAATAGAGGTTAAATGTTTAAATTCATCTGCCAAAATCATTTAGAAACATTTCATACAGGCATAGAAAATAAATGTACAGTTAGACTGTGACATGACCATTAGAAAGTTTGATAGCTTATAGACCCCACGATCCTAGAGATTTTAAAGGTATGAGTAGGACTAGTAGTCTTGGGTCTTTATTTTACTCAGTTGTAGGACTAAATTTCTTTCTACTCAATTCATTTAACTCAGATTTTTTTCTGAGCAAATTGTAGGCAACCCAAGGTAGTACCAGGTCTTCTTTCTGTTTTATCTGGACAGTGTGTGTACAATTCCATGGCTCAATTGCCAAAAATAAATCTAAAATAAATCCATCAATTTTGTAACCTAGGCATTGCAATTAACTGGAACAATTTTTTGTCTTAGTTTATTTGAAATGTTGTAATAAGGATTCCACAGACTAGCTCACTTGAACAATGTATTTTTTTTCTTATAATTCTGGAGGCTGAACTCAGAACTTTAGACTGCATGTCTGTTGAGGATCAGTTTCTCTGTTCATCAGGCAGCACTTTCTCCTCTTTTCAAATGACAGAAGGGAAATGACACTCTTCATGGCCTCCCATACATGGGCAACAATCCCATTCATGTGGGATTTGTCCTCATAACCTAATAAACCACCAAAGGCCCTACCTCCTAATAGTGTCACACTGGTGATGGAATTTTAATATGTTACTTTTAGGAAACACAGTCTTTTCAGAATACCATTTTGTGAATAAGAATATTGAAATCCAGTAAGACTAAATATGGGTAACTTCTCCTTCCTTTGTAAGCAGGATTAACAATTTTATGCCACCTGAGGCATATGTTTCTTTTCATGACAATATAAAATAAAATCTTATTAAGAAGAATGAAGTAATTTTGAAAAGAAATAGGGTCATCCTAGCCAGCTGGCTGAGCATGCCTGCCACATCTCCAATGTTGTTTAGTGAATAATTTTACTTACTGGAAATTTCTGGCTAACACACCCATTTGATGAGCTAAATGTCTTTTGCAGTAATTATGATAGCAAATGTCATTTTTCATTTAGAAAAATATAGTACTGAAAAGTATTTCCTATGGAACACTAAGCTAAATATCTTTATTATATATGTATCCAACCTGCATATTTATTTTCTCAACAATAGAATCATGTACTAGATTGAACATTTCACCAAAGAGTTGAATATCAATGGTTTCTTTCTTTCTCTTTTCTGTACCGGGAATTGAACTCAGGACCTTGTGCTTGTCAGGCAGATGCTTATGCTGCTGAGCTATATCCCTGGCCCTATCAATAGTTTCTTAATGCTTAATATGTAACAAAGTAGTTTTGATTATAAGGTCTGGACACAAAAAGCCAGATTTCATATTCCTAAACACTTGGTTGTATTCCAGTTCTACTACTTAGAACTGTTACATGATACTATTAGGGGTATTAATAGATGACATTTGCCATAAGTACTGAAGAAGTATATTTGTTATGATTGCTGTTACTGATTGCATAACATTGATGTTTTGTCACAAATACCTTTGGTTTGAATAAGTGGGTATGGAAAGTGTTTCAAATGTCCTCAATACTATGATTAGAGGAAAAGCTAGCCATTTGTGGAATAATAGCTTAAGAAGAATACTTACTTAGAGGATTTGGAGAGTGGGCATGGTAGACACCCACATTGTGGATCTCTAGCCTCTGGAACTGTGAGAGACTGAATTTCTATTGATTTAAGCAACCAGTTTGTTGTACTTGTTTTTCACAGGAAGCTACTACGTAATTAAATAAATATAATTGAATTAAAAATTATCTGGGGTGTGCTGTGAATGAAAATTTTGCATTACTAGAAATGTTGATTAGTGTGCTAGGGTCATTGGCAAATTACATTTAAAAAGTAATTGCAAGGTATGCATAGTGTAATCTTCTGTTACGGATTGAAGCCAATGTTTTATTGCATAGTCAGACAATTTTTAAAAAAAAACAAGATTAGAAAAGATTCTCTGTTAATTTTCTTATTAACTGATTCCTTATAAATTAAGGTTCAGTTGTTAATACAGGAGAGAAAGTAGACTCTTCTTTTTCCCTTTAAAAGCAAAATCAAGTTGCAATAACAACATTAATGATTCAAGGTACTTTATCATACAATGAGCACCTGGTACATTTGCTCACTCTCTGGCACTGTGTAAAGGGCTTGCATACATCAGCTTATTTAATCAAAAAATCCTTATATCTAATTCACCTTTGAAGAATTAACCTGGAGTGCATATCAAACTGTGGGTACTATCTGGGTACTTTACAAGCCTTCATAACATTTAGTAGATATCTCTTTAAATGAAAGTTTAGACTGGTAGATATAAAAACACTACGACTTTTATGAGTAGTCTTCTGTGATCTCTCCTACCTCTAGGTCTTCATGACTTTCTAGGTCAATTCTCTTCGCAAGTGTAAAGACAGAGTGTGTACTGTGGCCAGGACTACCTAAAGCCAAGGATCTCATAGGCAGCCTTAACATTACTTTTCTCTATCATTCTGGAATTTCCATCAAGTATGATTCAAAACTGCTAGAATTTTGGAAATATTTACTATTATGTCTTAGTTTGATTAAATAAAAATATTTTGATTCCATATCCATGTATTTTTTATTATTGAATAATCTGGTAAATCAAAGGGAAGTAAGAATATATTGTAGTCCTTGATGAGATCATAATCTTCAGGATATGCAAGAGGGGAAACAGGTGATTCAAGATACTGTTCTATGAGTTGAGTATGGGAATACAAACTAGGAAAGTGCCCAGACACAGAGAATCCCTAGTTGAGTTTTGATATATGATTAGAGGAATGCATGCACAACACAATATTCAATTTCAACTTTATGAAGCACAAAATATAAAAGTTAAGGAGTTGACAATATCAGATGTTGTGAGGATGAGGACCTCTCAGGCACTGATGGTGGCAGTGTATATTGGTGCATCCATTTTGAAGAGTAACTTGACAATATCCACTAAAACTTTTGATTCAAAGTGATGAGGTAGTGAGATGGTTATGTATAACTATATATCAGTATCTGTAGATATCAATTGAGATAGCATCAAAAACATAATATTGAGCATAAAAAGTTTGTAGAATATAGTAAAATATTACTTATATATAATTGAAACAGCAGTGCTATGAAAGGGTGAGTATCAATGTATGTGTACATTTATATATAACTAAAAAAGAAAAATTTCTATATGAATAGGCAAGAACTTTATTGCAATACTTGGGTTCGGTGAGGAAGAAGGGTAATATGGTGAAACTGAAGCTTAAAGAGGGTCTCAAGAGTACTTGCGTTATTTCCTTTTTGAAAAACCAAAATAATATAAAAATAAAATTTATAAATTTATCATATTCCAAGATTCTATGAATACATAGTGCTATGCATGCAATATACACATATAAATACATATATATTTTTATAAATATATTTAAGTGAAGTGAAATAAGCCAAATAGAAGAAGAGAGTGCCTAAAGAATAGGAGGTTTTGAAGCATTAAGAGAATTAAAATTGGGAAAAGGAGGTATGGGCAGTTCAGGAAAACAAGGATTTGTGTGGTAGGCTGGTTCAGGTCACACTAATGTATCAGTTAGACAAGTTGGATAAGTTCAAAAGATCTGTTGTGCTGCATGGTGACTGTAATTAATAACAGAATTTTGTTTCTCAGTATCTGTGGGGGATTTTGGTTCCAGGACCCACAATGATAACAAATCTGCAGATGCTCAGATCTCTTATATATCATGACATAGTATTTGGCATAATGTATACACTTTTAAAACCATCTCTAGATTACTTATGATTCCTAGGACAATGTAAACATGATGTAAATAGCTTTTATGTTGTTTAGGGAATTCTCAGATAAGAAAAAGTCTTTACATGATCTGCACAGACATGATTTAAGAAAAGAGAATTCTCACTGAAGAGCTGATTGGATCCAGGGATGTGGAATATACAAATACAGTGGGCCAACTTTATTATATTCCTGAAAGATGCTAACATTGTGGATATCAAAATTTCTCACCATAAAAGTGATAATTATATGAGATAACATATGTGCTAAGTAGCTAGATTTAGACATTCCACAATAGGTTTATGGTTCAAAATTATATTGTATATGAGAAATGCATATAATTTATGGCAATTTAAATTTTTTTTTTACAAAACTAGTGTCATCCAAAAATGTTCACATTTTAACATCCAGAATAACATTTGACCAAGTATCTGAGTACTGCGAACAAACAATGTTGGGTACAAAAAAATGACAGCAAAAATCCAGAACCCTATTTCATGGTATAAAAACTCAATCAAAATTCAATGTACATTTGATAAATTGAGTGATACTAAATAACTGAGAATGGACATGTGTAGAGCCCATGGCAAGCAAAGGACCCTGGTTCAATCCCCAGCATGAAAACAAAACCACCATAAAAGTGTGTATTTAAATAAATATATGCATATATACATTTCAGGTTTATATATTTTAAATATATGTATACACTTCTGGTATAATATTTAAATATATCTTTAAATGTATTATTCAGGATAAAATATATTAAATACTTATAAACATTCATATATTATAAAGATAGTATATTTGGTAATATATGATTAACACTATATATCGATATTACTCAATAGACTAGTATATTACAATACATTATCCATTATGCACTACAGAAATGCACATGAAATGCATATTTGACGTGTGTATATGCAGTCAGAGTTAGTTTGGTAAACAATGCATTTTCAGTCAATGGGTGCTCTGCAGCAGCATTTGAAAAACATTCTGGACATCATTCTGCTGAGTTTCTCTCTGAGTCATTTGTTTTGCATTTTGGTAACAGTTTCAATTCTTAAAGTCTGATACAATGTACCAGGACAGTGCTGGACCTAACGAACAGGCGACCAGCTGGGGAAAGATCGAAATGGAAATTATTCTCTAGACCTACAGACCTCAGAATGCAGAATGATCTTCCAAGAAGACAACATCATGAGTCCACTAGCAAATTCACCAGGGAAGAGTTCACTGCTCAAGGAGTAACATGCGTGTGAGAGAGGATGAGATTCTCTTGGTAAATGTAGGATGATCAGAAACATCAATCACAAGTGAAGGACAGGGAGGATCCTAAACTGCATCCTCAAATGAAGCGAAGGAACCACAAACACGTTCTGAGACAGCTGTACTTGGCCTACAAGTCAGCATGGGCATGACCAGTGTGCCGTGTGTTCACCACATTGCCGACAGCTGCACATTCCTCATCGCCTAACAGCATGGCCATTCATAATGTCAACTCCATTTTAGTGTGCATCAAGTTTTTCTTGGTAAATTCATATCAGTGAGCATCTCACCTCTTTAGAAGACAGTGACTTAAAGTTTCCAAGAACAATTGTATTTTTTTACTAGGCATCAATGCACATGAGATGTGCTGAATGAGGCTGAATGAGGTTATTCTTACACCATGCATTGATACCCAATCTCTTTTTATTATTATTGTCAAGTCTTCTATTTTTGGGACAGACTTATACAGGTTTGAATTTCTTCATCATTACTTATTTGATAATATAAATGTACTATTTAATCATGTTCATTATGTTGAACTATTTTAAAGCAAATTTCTAGTACATATGTTAGAAATATGTATATATAATTTTATAACACAATTTTATAAAATATATCATATTTTATAAATATATATATATTTAATTATGTCAGGATGATCCTCCCTTTGCGACTGCAATAATAATCTTTTCCAGAGAGTTCTCTATGTACCGACTCCACCATTTATACACTTAGTGATCTTGGCAAGAACACATACTTTTGCAGCCTCAAAAGATTAAAAAATTTTTTTCTTTCATCTGCTATAGATTGGTTCTAATGACTAAAATGTTCATGACAAGCCTTATAAACCTTGAATAACTATACAAACATAGTTGGCATTATGGACAATAATCTGATTATAGGAAATAGTAGAATACACATTCTGCAAAGATTTTTTCCCTCTGTAAATCAATGAACAAGTTAAAATGCTTGCAAAAGATTAATCTGCCACAGACATAAAAGCAGTGAATTCTTTCTAGGGTCTGTCAATATTGGCAAACTTTTGTTCTTTTTTCAGAATCAAAGTACATTTAAGCTCAAAGGGACCTTGGAGAATATTTAATTCAGTGCCCTTAACCACATCCCACTTTATCATAATGTAAAATTCAAAGTGAACTTAAAGCTTTCTAGATTGTTCTAGCAGATTTCATTTTGAAAACTGTATGTGAATTGGTTACACATACTAGTAACACATAAATGAAACCTGAAATTGTAGAATTTAAGCGTGAGAATGAGACACCCTAAGAAAAGACAATGCCTTGGATGACAGAGCAAAGGAAGAGGAAATGAGGAATAATAAGTAATGTATTTATGGGGGCAACAAAAGTTAGTGACAAAATATTTTTAGATGGAGGGGAGAGGAATTGAAAAATCTTAAATCAGAATATTGTGTAAGTCTTCTCAGTGAAGGTGAGTGCGTCTTACACTTAGTAAGGAGATGGAGGAACACTTGGTGATTTTGTCATTGAAATTATCCAAAAGAGCGGCTGTGCCTTACGACTAAGGAGAAAATTAAAAGGGTGCTTGGCAGCAATGAAGACTCAGCTGAGATTAAGAAATCTTGGTGGAAACTGTCAGTATATTTTCCACTAGACACAGGCTATGAAGAAGGAAAATACGTATTGAAGGTAGTTTAGGGGCAGGCAGGCAGCCAGTTATGAGGTCCTTGTGTGAGAAGCAGAGGGGCAATACATGGTAAACTCAAAGCAGATGAGCCCAAGGGAGCCCGAAGAAAGTTCCAGATCCTAGGAGATCAGTGAGAAGTATCAGAAACACTGGGAACCCTCAGGGCAGAGGTTAATCCAGAAATGCTTTTTGTTTGTTTGTTGTTTTTTCTTTTTAAAATACCTTAGTAAATTATTAGAAAACAAGAACAAAGGATAGAAACAAAAAGTGACTCACACATAAAAAGGTACTCTCAATAAACACAGATGGAAATAGAAGTGAAAATAAAAATTATCGCATATCAAAACTTGTCAGTTATACCTAAAACTATTCTTAGCACAAAATGCATGCCATTAAATACATCTGATAGCAAGGATTGAAAATGAGAAATGCTGACAGCCAGTCCTGGAGCCACTGGACCCTGCCTGAGGGCGCCGCCGCCCGCATGGACCCGCTGCGACTGTGCCAGGAGTTGAAACCAAGGCCTGTGCCTGCTGGGCAAATACTCTATTACTGAACTACATTCCTGGCCCTATCTTTTAAAAACAATAGAGAGTTGTTTAAACCATCACCATCTGTCTCTTTGGGACCCGAAAGTCTTGGACCCGTATAGTGGCCTGGGCTGTTTGGATCGAAAGTCTGTGCAGACCTGCATCTCGGCACGACTGTTTGGGACTGGTAGACCTGCCCTTCATCCACAGGGAACTGCCTGGAGACCTGCATCTGGGCCAGGTCTGTTTGGGCCCGTAGCCCCGCCCTTCACCCCCAGGAAGTCTCCCAGAAAGCAGCATCTCGGCCTGTCTCTTTGGGACCCGAAACTCTCGGACCCGCAGAGTGGCCCGGGCTGTTTGGATTGGGAATATTGTGGAGACTGGCATCTTGGCCAGGTCTGTTTGGGACCAGGAACTTTTCAGAAACCAACATCCTGACCTGACTCTTTGGGACCTGTAGGCCCTTCACTCACAGGGAACCTCCTGGAGACCTGCCTGGGACAAAGCATGGTGGCCTAGCCTGCCTGAGATTCCACAGGCTCTGGGGTGGCCACACCCAGCATTCGCCTTACAACTTAGGAGCCAGGAGCACACAGAGGGGAGTTAGGACCCTGTGAGGAAGCCAAGAGCCTGTGGGGGAGCCACTGCCCCTCCAGGAACTGAGGGTGTAACAGGTAATTTGCCACATAAGCAGAGAAAGCTTTGGAACACCGCTCAAAGTAAGGAAATATAGAAAAATGACAAAAGGAAAGACCAAAAGGCAGGCTCAAAGCCCTAGCCCTCCCCAAG
>PVJX010030953.1:0-21620 GCA_004027295.1 Dolichotis patagonum
GAGTTGTTGGTCTCAAAGGAATATTTGGATTTCGTGCCTAGAGGAAGAATAACATTTGGGATGGAAATTAATCACCATGACCCTAAAGGTGACGATCTGAATTCTTTTTTGCTTTAAATGTTCACACTCCATAAATATAGCAGTCATTCCCTTCCGAACACCCATTCTGGTAGTATCAGCTTTGTTCTGGTCCCAATTTTCATATTCTGTCAGAAAACATTTTCTCAACTTTCCAAATATACTTTCTCGGGGATGACAACTGAAAATCTGTCAGGCATCACTCTACCTCATGTGGAGTGCATATTCCATATAGGAGCAGGCGATGCTCAAAAGTTACGAATCTTAAAATAGACTTTGGAATTCAGGTGAACAGCACTGCAGGAAGACACAGAGATCAGTGGCTGCTAGGGTCCAGGTGAAAACACCTTGGGAAGACAGAGACCAGCAGTGGCTGGGGTCCAGGGGAACATGCCGGGAAGACCCAGGGACTGGTCCCGCCCCCTCCCACTGCTGGAATCCAGATGAACTGTGCAGGAGCACACAGAGACCTCTAAGAACGTCAGCCGCACAGTAGGACCCCGGCCACAGTGCACAGGGTGGACAGGTGGGACTGGCGGTGTGAAACCCTCAGAACCAACAGTAAGGATACCAGCCAACAGCAGGTAGGTTAGGTGAATGGGCATTGTGCCTCGGAGCAAAAACACACAGAACCGAAGCAGGTGGGTAGGGCTCGCCCTCTTTTTCTCCTTTTCTTTTGTCTTTTCTTTTCTCTTATTTTTTTTTTCTGTTTTCTCAATGACTGGGGAGAAATCCAGTCAAGGAAACTAATCACATCCTCCAAACCAAGAGACCAAGTTCAGATAATCCCTTGCTTACTCCTTCATATTTTCTCTTCTCCCCACTTCTCTGGTTTCCCAAAGCTTGCGTAATCATCCTTTGTCCTCCAGTCTGGCTTTTACCTTCTTTTCAGTTATCTTTGCTTGATCCATTATATTTCTTAAATTTCCCCACCACAGGGTAAAATCACTTTATGAAGGGGAAACACTTTGCATATAAGATGCCAATTTAGAATCAATACTGTAATATAGTTGTAGTTGTAGGTTTTGCTCCTACATAAGGGGTTCAAGATACACATTTCATAGTTATTACAATTTTTCAGTTTCTAAACTGTGTGTCATACTATTATTATTGCTAATTATACTATTTCAGTTAGGGTGTCACATATGTTTTAATCAATTATTCTCGTTTCTGTAACAATACTAGGAAGTTCTGGTTAATAACCTCACCATACCCCAGCACCAAAGGACTGGGGACTGAGTCAAATAGATACCAACATCTCACTCTTAATTAACTGGAAAGGTAGGATCTTGGGACAGACACAAACCAAGAACCTCCTATATAAAGAAGACATCCCCAAAGAAAAAACATTACCTAAGAGACCTTGATACTATTGGTAAAGCTACCTACTATAAAACTTACAAGACCAACACAGAAAGAAAAATAAAAACTTTTGAAATAAAAAATGATAAGATGCAGAAGCAAAATGCAACTTCAGACCTCTAGCCCACCCAGAACAAGTCCAGAAGACAGCAAGATAGAGAAACACAGAAGGTACGTAACTGACATTTCCGAAATGATAGCAACTGAAGTAAAGAAACAAATCCATATTGCTATAGAGAAAATAAAATAAAAAACAATCTCTCAGGTAAAAAAGAAATGTCAACTTTTATAAAGGAATTGCTCAGCAAATCTCGAGTAGAGACAGATTTAAAAAGTAGATGATAATAGGAAGAGGATGGAAACTGTCAATGGTTGATACAGGAAAGAAAAAGAATTCATGAAAAGATTCAAACAGATATCCAGGAGATTAAAAATACCATTGAAAGCTGGCAAAACCACTTGAAAGAAACTGAAGAAGGACTGTCGCACTGTGAAGATAGGATCTCAGCCAGTGATTATTGAAAGAGAGATCTCTTGAAAATAACAAAAGATCAGGAAATAAAAATTCAACAATTGCAAGGCAGTACAAAGGTAAAACAAGAAGATTGATAGGTGCCAATAAAAAGCAGGAGTCAACACAAATGACATAAAAAGTATAGCAGAAAATTTTTTAAGCATGGGAAAGAATCTAACATACAGATAAGTAAAGCATATAGAACTCAAATTAGTCATAAGCAAAATTAATCTACACCCAGATATATAACAATCAAGATCCTAGAAATTCAGCAGAACATAATACTAAAAGATATTAGAGAAAGCAAACCAATCAGCTATAAAGCAAAACACATCATAATCACAGTAGACTTCTCAACACAAACCCTCAAATCAAGAAGAGCTTGGAGTGGTGTTTCACATCTTGAAGGAAAACAATTGTCAATCCAGTCTGATGTACTCTGCAGCAATATCTTTCAAAATTAATGGAGAAATAAGATAGTTCCATCACAAAGAACAAATGAATAAATTCATGCCCACCAAATCCACACTACAAAGGGTACTGAAAGATGCTCTAGGCAAAGATGAAAATGACCACAATTACAAGAACAACAACACAAGGAAACCACCAAGCAGAGCAGGCAGCTAAACACAGGGGAAAAGAAAGGAACCAACAGCAGGAAATAACATGAAAAAGATAAGCCAATACACATCAGTTATAACCGTCAGTGCAGATGGCCTCACTTCATCAGCCAAAAGAAACAAACTGGCAGCATAAAAAGAAAATCCAACAAGATGCAGTATATAAGAAACTCAAAGATAAATTCACACACTGAAACTCAAAGAATGGAAACAATACTCCATGCAACAGGAACTACCCCAAAAGTAAGAGCAGTTATTCTGTTTGCAGATAATGTAACTTCAAACCAAGAATGATGGAAGGAGGAAAAGAAGGTCACTATATACTTATTAGGCAAAAACTTTGAGAAGAAGAGATAATAATCATAAATATGTATGCACCAAATAGGAGAGCACACAACTATTTAAGACATATATTAATAGACATCAAAAAATCAAATGAGCAATAACACAATTGTAATGGGGTTCTTCATATCCCACTGTCACAAATACATTAACCAGACCAAAAAAAAAAAAACTGGCAAAGAAATATCAAAACAAAACAAACCTGTGAACAAATGGACTTAGTAGATGTTTACAGTGTGCCACCCAATACACATTGTGCCATCACAACACACATTCTTCTCAACTGCACATGGGATGTTCTCTAAAATAGACCATATACTAGCCCACAGAACATGCTTAAGTAAATGCAAAGGAGTTGAAATTATCCCATGCATATTATCTGATCATACTGCAATGAAATTGGAAAATAATGACACAAGAAACCCCCAAAACTCCATAAAAACATGTAAATTAAATAACAACCTACTGAACAACCAATGGGTCATAGAAGAAATCAAAGAAGGAATTAAACAATATCTACAATCAAACAAAAATATAGATAAACACAGGAGCCTGTGGGACTCAATGAAAGGAGTTTTATAGAGGGAAATTAATGAATTCTCACATCAGGAAAACAGAATGAGCACAAATAACCTAATGTTGTGCCTCAAGCTTTTAGAAAAAGAAGAGCAATTCAAGCCCAAAGCCCATAGAAGGGAGGAAATTATAAAGATCAAAGCAGAAATTAATGCAATTGAGACTAAGGAAACAATATAAAAATTAATGGATCAAACAGTTGGTTCTTGAAAGAATCTTATCAAAAAAAGAAGACTCAAATTCATGTAGTGAGGAATGCAAAGTTTGAGATCACTATAACTCCTGTGGAAATACAGAAAATCATCCATACTTATTATGAAAATGTTAGTCCCATAGAATGGAAAACTTAGAAGAAATGAACAGATTCTTAGATACAGATCAACTGTCAAAGTTGAATCAATAGGATGTAAAAATTCTGAATAACTTAGTTTCAGTCAGTGAAATGGAAAATGTAATTTAAAACTTGGCAACAAAAACAAACTCTTCTGCACTGTTGGTGAGAGTGCAGACTGGTACAACCACTATAATCAGTGTGGAAACTCCTCAAAAACTTAGAATTAGAGGTCCCACTCTACCCAGCTACTCCCTTTCTGGGTATCTCTCCAGAATAATTACAAACATCCTGCCTCGGTGATGTATGTGCATCCATGTTTACAGCAGCTCAGTTTGTAATAGCTTAATCTTAGAAACAACCCAAATGCCCATCAACTGAGGAATGGCATAAAAATATGCAGTACTTTTATACAATGGAATATTACTCAGTCATAAATGAGGATACACTTGAGACATTTTTAAGTAAATGGTTGCAACTTGGGACCATACTCATAGTGAAGTGAATCAGACTCACATGTGTAATGTAACATTGTATCATCTCCCTTGTGTGAGAAACTGAAAGCAGAAATGAGGTCTAAAATGTACAATGGATATTATGAAACTGGAAGAAATTATTAAAAAGGAAAAAGTAACTAGGATGGGTCAAAGGGCAAAGGACAATAGGGAAAAGGGAAAAATGCAAATCAGTTACACTCTTAGTGTCTTTTAGTTCATTCATTAAAAAGGAAGGTTTGGGCTAAAGTCAATTGGAAAAATTTTTATGCATGTATGTTGCACCATTAACAGTGACTTAAAGATAATAACATGTAACGTATTAGCTATTGTTATCCTACTATTTTGTTATGAAATTTTGCTTTACCTGTACTCCATAAAAAAAAAATTAAAATAGCTTTACCTGTACTCCATAAAATAAAAAAAATTTAAAATTTCACCATAAAATCTGGCGAGATTAGATAAGGCCTGCTTCCTAATGATAATGAGGACAATAAATAATTTGAAAGCCTCTGCAGTGTGTTAAGAAAACCTCCCTCATCTATCTTCTCTATATAATAAATCCAAATTATGCTTAAGCCAGCAAAAGTGCATGCAATTTCTATTCTACGGGGGTGTATTTTGGAAAGGCAACTAAGATGCTGTCCTCTCAACATCCCTGGGTTTGCACACAAAAGACAAAGTGTTGCTTGTCAGATGAACCCTAATTGGCAGGTAGGGCTGAGTTTTACGGCTTCACTTCATCTGCACATGACGACCAGGCATTAATATGCAGGGAAGTAAAACATGATATAAAGTTCATAGTACGGGAGCTAAAGGAAGAACACCAGCATATCAGTCAAATGTGATCATCCCGAGAGCTGTCAAGACAAAGTTTCAGTAAAAATTCTCCTCTTGAATAGGAGGTTAAGGTTGTTATAACACATACATTGGGAAATCTTTTGACAAATGTTTTAAAGAAAATGAGATTTTATGCATCAGCGTCCCATTCATAAATCATTGTGAGGGCTGCCCATTTTTTGCAAAGTGAAATTTAACTTTTTCCACAGTCAAATCAAGGCAAATCAGCTTCTAAAGTCTATAAAGAAACTGAGATTGTATCCACAAATGCTATGTGGTTGATTTCATCCATTCAGTTTAACAAAATGTCAATTTGGCTTTTAAAGAATGGTCATTTCCAGGCACATAAACTGGAAAATTAAACAGGGTAGCACACATGATCATGCTGGGTTACCTAAACTAGGGCAAGACACTTCAAACTTCCCTCCAATTCTACAAAGCTAGATAAACCAGTGTCAGTGGCTGTGGACTTTTTACCATGTGAAAGGCATGTGGCATAATGCTTAAAGTGTCGATTTTATTTTATTTAAATTTAATCTTACTTGTTTCCTTTCATAGGTGAAAAAATTAAGGATTGGGGAACTCAAGCAACTGGCTTGAATCCACACAGCTAGTGAGGGTTGGAGCCCCAGCTGTGGGGCCCCAGAGCTTGACGTCATGAGCAAAAACATGGTGGGAGCAGAGCAAAGACAACATGGGAAAGACTGAAGACAGCAGTTTGTCTCCTCGTGGCCATGGATGCTCTGTTTGGATGTCTGAATTTGCACTGACCCCAAGCCTCACTGAGTGACTCTGTTCTTTTTACCATTCTCATGCTGCAAATGGAAACATGAAGGCCCATTAATTTTGTGTAGTTCAGCCTGCACTGCTGGAGCAGAAGACAGCTCCCCAGCTCCCAGGCCAGCCCTCTGTCACCTAGAGTGTACACAGGCTGCACCAGGTCCAATTTCATGTCAGGACCCTTTACCCATGAGTTAGTTTTATTTGCTGTATCGCAAAACCTAGCCAGAGGCCCCTTCTCTTCCCTGACTTACTATAATCTCTCTGCAGCATGTTGCCTGTACTCTCATTCTTCCTTCACAAAATGCTTCTAGAAAACAGACACACAGCCTCCCCTTTAGATACAATTTCTTGGGTTCTAAGAATGGCTGGTATGAAGAATATCAACTGAAAGGACAGAAATTGTGATGCTCAACAGATGCGCTGCTCCCCATGAACATGATGGGGAATAATGACCCCTTTAATGTAGCCAGCAAGGCATTATGACCACAGTGAGTCTGCAGTGGTGTCCTGCACTTGGACTTTAATGGAGGCAGAAGATGAAACTAACAGCAAGGTATGACGCCAGTGAGCACTGATGATGTGCTGGCAAGATACCACCCTCACATAAGGGATTCCAGATGCCAAGGACATGATTGGTGGGAGCCTTGTTTAGGAGTCTATCTGTGCCCAGGACAGGAAGGGATTGAGAGATGCAGGGAAGCATTTATCATAGTCTGTGTCTGAAAACGTACGTTCTGAAAGCGCTGAATTTCCAATTTCCCTACCAAAAGCACTCTACATTAAAAGGCCTGATAATCTTCTAGAAGCATTGCTCTGGACAAAAAGGGTCACCTGGGATCTCAAATGAAGCCTATTTTCCTGCCACTACCTGTGGCATTTTAGCGCAAGGCAAGTCATCTCAGGGAAAGGGATCCATGTCTCCCTAAATTCACACCCAATGGCATGATGTAGATTTGGGCCCTCAGACACACCTATCCAGGCACACACTCAAAGCGCAGCACGCATCACACTACAGAGACAGTGCGATATCATGAAGATGCAACTAAGACAGCAGGAATGACTAGGGTAACATTTGGCTCTCTTCCTGTTTGTCTCTGGCTTCTGAGTAGCTCACAAAACCCCTGAAAATGGCTGCAGATGATCAGCCAGGGTTTTCACCTTGGACCACACTGCACATGAGCCTGAGCTCTTTAAGTGACAACCTAAATGCTGTCTTGGTCTGGCTTTTCATCATTTGTGTGGATGCTATAGGTCTCAAGGTCTGACTCTAGAGCTTTATCCAGGGGACTCTGGGTAGATGGATCCTCTGTCTCTTCAAACCCATGTGCCTCAGGCCTTAAAAGGATGGACAGTCCTCAATGTGATGTCCTGGAATCTGATTCCCACATTGGCCCTGGTGACTTGTGTAAGAATGTAGATTTCGGCATCATGTATTCAAATACTTCTCAGAGACAGGACTCTTTTTTTGTCTAGGAAGAATTCAAATATTTTTGTTACTTTATAAGAATAGGTTCAAGGATTTGCATGGTTAAAACAAAATTCATTTTGTTAATCAAGTCAGAAATTCCTTATAAAGAGCCATGATTTGCATATCCATATAGGACACAAGTTCCCACTACTGTAACATGGAGACATTAAAAATGCGTGTCTTCTGTGTATGGCGAAATTGGATGGTATGAGCCACAGCGGTGAACAGTGTCAAGCATTTCGTTATCATCCATTGTATGACAAACACCTTACATGTTTAATCTCCATGCTTTTAATAATCCAACATGAGAGATACAATAAGAAGGCTAAGGGCACAGGGAAGTCAGTGTGGTAGAGCTGAGAGTCAAAGCCAGGATATTATGGGCACTATACCCTGTTTTTTGAGCATCGCTCTGACTCTTTTGCAGGACTTTGGGTACAACCGTCTAGGCAAACAGTGTCATTAGAGAGCAATAGACCTGCAATCTTGTGCTATCTTAAAAAATTTAACTAGGATTCCAAGAGAGATAGTTTGTGAAACCATTTTCTGGTAGGGGTAAGGTCCTTTGGCTTTTCCTGTAGGGACCTTTTAAAACATATCCACTAATAGTGACTGAGATTAATGCGTTTATCTCCTGCTCTTGTATTTTATAAATAGTGCCTTCTATCCAGTAGGATCTCTTGAAGGAGGGCTTTACATCACGGAGCACATGGATTCCTCACAGATTCTCTGTCTTCTGCTTTCATTTAGTACTGGGATTCTAGGTTATTTGTTCAACAACACAGACTCATCCCCTTTCTCAGAATACCTCTGGGAAAATCTCATGTTATCTTTATTAAAATAAACCTGGTTTCTTTCCAATGGCTTGCAGGATACTTGACCAGTTTAAAAATCTATTACTTAAAAGTAAAAAAAGGACTGGGGGATAAATTTCTAATATTTCTATATTGATATCTTGTTTCACAGTCATGTTTCAAAAGTTTTACCTGTGACACCACTGGTCGCAAAGATAACACTTGTCATAGGGAAACCCATAGTGCAGTCACCATTTTGTTGCATTAGGCTCTTGCCTTGGATAAACTATTTCTGGACAACTATTTCATCTTTTCTACCATTCTCTAATTGATTTATTTATTTGATTGATTGTGCTGGGGATGGATCAAGGGTCGGTTGTGTGTGTGTGTACAAATAAGCACTCTCTCCCTTAGCCACACCCCTCCATGAGCTATACATGTACCTTTTGAAAAGGCGTCTCACTCTTACATAGAATGGGGGAATACAATACATAGAATAAATACCCATAAAGCAGTTACAGTGATGATAATGAAACACAGTGTTCTGCCCAGTCAGCCCATTCTTCCATGCCCCTTTCTGTTAGAAACTGTTTGGGCTGACCCTTCATCTACACAGAGACTTTTTCTTTATTCAAGAGCATGAGGTCTACCACCTGAGCAGCTCTGTTTCTGACAGGCACCGAAGAAGGAAATGTCATTGCAGAAATAGCACCTTGCCTGCAGCTCCCAAGTACAGAGTGGCCTGGTTACCACACAAACACGGCAGCAGGCAGCAAGCGGGGGGATCGTCTCCTAGGGAGGGAGATTTTCTGCCCCCACTAGGATGTTGAGAGCATGGGGTTAGTGAGGTGGAGTTTAGCATGGAGCAGAGGGATGCAACAATGCCCTTGCTGCTGTGTTCAATACCTCGTAGAATCACTCTCATCTATCACTATTGGTATTTTTACATAAGGCACAAAATTGTGCCACCTCTCAAACTTAGGGGAGACGAGAGAGACAATGAAAAAGATCATTAACATAGAATCTGGTCCCAACTCTTCACAGGGCGATAGTGGGAAACATGGAGAGGATGAACATCAGTAGCGGTGGAGATTGCTGAGTGCCGAGCAGCAAGAACTTCACTGAACAGTGTTTGCGCAGGGAAGATTTCTATGCTTTACAAGTCTCGTTACTGACGTGATTCCCCATCTAAGACACTCACCACTTCTCCAGGTACCAGATTAAAAAGACCAAAAGTTAAATACGGTCCTCAGGGATCTCAGTACTGATGTGAGCCACTTCTCAGAATGACTGTTTCCTTTTTAAATTATCAGAGATCAGGAATTTCTGATACAGGGAACCACTTGCCTTTCCTGATTTTATTATAAAATCTGAGATATAATCACAGAAAGAAATTTATTACATGGAACTTTATCTTAAATATTTTCAGAATAACATATTGAAAAAGATTAATCCTTTGATAAATATTTAACAATTATTTAAGATATGAACACTGCAATTCATCTGTGTGTATGTTTACACATATGATATGCATGACATGCACAAGCAGTCAGGTCTTCAGGCAAAGATCCCATGTGCTTTGCACTGGCTGGTATTTTAATTTCATGATATGCTACTCCTATCTGTGAATGAGCTAACATTTCTTTTAAAGTTTAGAGTTTGCCTATTCTGTCTACAATGCTGTTATAAAGCATTTTAAGCTATGCAGGTTGGGAATATCACTGGATAGTAATATGTGCATTTAGGATTATTTTTGCAATTATTAAACTTATTTTAATAATAAAACCATTTCAAATATCCAATGACCACTATGCATAACTTGCACAACTGTAGAAGTTATGGCACTCTTAGGAGGCAACTACTATGACGTCCTCCATACTAAAATGCTGCCTTTGGTCTAGTGGATTCCTTTGCAGCCACACACCACGGTGGCACAGTCATGAGCTCATGTCTCCCTGGAGTATCAACTGTCAAGAAGCTAGTCAATTTCTTCCTGTAAATGGTGCACAGCAGGTTCCAAACTGAGCTTCTGCTTTTAAATATGCAGTGTTATTTTATATTCCACAAATATTGAAGGGAGAGGATGGTGCTGTATGTCTAAGATGTCCAGTGGGCACCGTAATGTCATCTTGCGTTTGTCCATCCCTTTGCCCAAGTGTGATTTCATACTTACACATGGCATTTAAAGGAGAGTATTCCAGGAGTATTACTACATAGTTACTATTTGAACAATATTTTTTTTTCTGGGAACATATTAAGGAGGAGCTACACACTCCTTTTCCTCTGACAACTAGGTACTGTCTTCTTCAGGTTGATCCGTCTGTTGCCCTTGCCCCAGAATTGTACCCATTCGGCAGAGACAGTGTGAGCTGTAGGTTCTCTCTTCATGCCAGACCATTTGCATGGTCCTTTGCTACTAAGGGGGCTGACATCTATTCTTCCAATGAATATTTGTGCTGTATGAAGACAGCTTTAATGAGTTTTTGGCAAGACATAATCTCCAGTAAATACATCAATTGCATGGCTTTCACATCAAATTTATAATGATGGAAAAGTAATTTTCAAGAACATTTCAGCTTTATCAGTGTGGAATGACAGGACCGGTACAAATAGTCAACAAATTACTATCGAATTTTGTACAAGACAAAGTAGAGATATGGAGGCAAAACTTGAACGCTGCTCTGTTTTCCCAAATCATCTCATTCAGTTTTATGGACAACGCAAACTCACACAGAGCAACATCTAGAGGGACTACGACCAAATGCAGAGAATTGCTGCAAGTTACAGCAGATGAGCCAACAATGAGAAAAGGGAGAAGAGATGTGCAAGCGATCGCTTTTTCTTGAAGTGACCGAGTCAGCAGAATGCGGCTGAGGGCCTGGTATTACCTCTGAAGATCCAGTTCAGCCCAGAGCTGGAGGTGTGCGTGTCGGGGGGCACTGGAGACGACTCAAGGAGAATTCCGAGCCAAAGGATCACTGTGAGCAGAGGGGTAAAGCGGGAGCAGCCTATAAACACAGTGTTGGGTGTGTTGGAATGGCAGTGTCGTGTGCGAGGTGCCCTGGGGGAACACAGGAAGTCTCTGTCCCTGGACTGCTGTGTGCAGTGCATGGAGCCCACTCTGCAGCCCACTCCACACACGACTCAAGAGTCTTGTGTGGAATCCGAGCCAAGGTGACGAAGAATGCACAAAGTGTAGTTTTTCCCTAGTGCTGTCCTAGCAAAGTACCATCAACTGAGGTCTTAAAACAGAACAAACAAGTACAACTTATTCTCAGTTGTGGAAGCAGAAATCCATAGTTAAAGAGCTAGCAGAGCCACAAGCTCTCTGAAAGCCCTAGTGAAAAATCCTTCAGTGTCTCTTTCTAGTGTCTCGTGGCTCCAGGCACTCAGTGGCCTCCCTGGTGTGAGGATGCATCACTCCAGTTTCCGCCTTCTTCATCGTAGGATCTTTCTTTAGTCTCTGCATCCTGTCATTTCCTTGGTAAGGTCACCATTAATTGCATTTCCAGCCTCCTCTAATTCTAGCATGAGTTTATCTCAGATTAACTACTTACATCAGCAAACCCCTCCATGCATAGTCACATTTTGAGCTTCCAGCTGCACACAGATTTTGTGGGGATGGACTTCAATTTACCACAAGAATGTTTGTGCATAAGTTTAAAAGTTATCACAGGGCTGGGGATTTAGCTCAGTGGCTTAAGCACCTGCCTGGCAAGTGTGAGGTCATGAGTTCAATCCCCAGTCCAAAAAAAAAAAAAAAGTTACCACAGGAAGAGGGCTTAACTTTGCAGCCCCTACCTACAGTTCTAGTGAAGGGTGACTTTGCTCCTTGGATCTTATAAAATTAAGTCTATTCCTTTTATTTGTTCACCCACATTCTGTGAGGCATCTTTTTCTCAAGTCAACTAGTTTTGTCTTAATAACACTTTATTGGTTTATGGTCACAAACTTTCTGCAGGAATTCTCTAGAAGTGAGAGATTTTGTACATTATCACTTATTCACTCTTGGGTCAGACAAATTCCTAAAGACCACACACCAATGAATCAATCCAAGGCTTAAAATGAAAGATTCGCACGTTACTAGCCCTTTCATCATACTTAAACATTAGAAAAAATGTTCACCAGCCCTAAATTAACAACAGGGTAAGGGTCTTCCAATATCGACTAATACCATTACTCATACTCTACTTGCACATGTTCCAAAGGGAGTATTTTTTCTTAATTTCCTTTCTTGCTGAGTTAATTATAATTTACACATTGTGTATTGATGGCCCTTAGTCAGGCATTGATGATACAATGTATTATCAAACCTAAGGTATTTTTGATAGGAAAAATGATTCAATTACTGTTAACACTAGTACAAGTAGAAACAAGGTATTTTCTTGAACCATCTAAGAAGATTCAACAGCCAAACTTATACAGACTGATCGCTTATGCCCCCAAACTGATTACACTTCTGTTAAATTTTGTTCAGTAGAAGAACTGTATATCTGCTTTTCTACAACTCGGTTTTGTGATGTGCCATGCTATGCATTCAGCTAGTATTTACTGAAAATGACACAGCACTTAATTATTTAATCCACCATGCACTGAGTAACTGCCGTCTGCCAGCACTGAGGAAAGGCATTTGAGTACAGTACAGTAGTCAGACAGATTAAGGAACTTTGAAAATGGGCTTAAAACAATAAGGAAGAATCAGAGCTGTGTATAAATTCCTTACTTCAAATTATATTAATTGTACTTGATGCATCACTTAAAACTTTTTCTTTAAGTTTTCACCAGACAGAGATGATTCTAAATTGAATGTCTTTAATCCTTTCCAGGTCTTTTCTGGGCATCTATTTTTACTGCCTTCTGTGTCTAAAATTTGTTACTTCTCTGCCTTCTCTGGCTGCCTTGCCTCCTTTCTTTGGGATTTATCTCCTATAGCTTGGCAAAAATGTAGTGTTACTTGAGCCTTTATGTAACAGTGTTTGCTTCTGTGCGAATCTTTGTTAGATAATATTTTCATTTAGTGAGAGGAGATTAAGGAATCAATGTTAGACGGGAAACAAATCATAAAACAAGCTGACATTTGTGGAAATCATCAGAAGTCACCATTTTGACCCATTCCCTTTGGCTGGCTGGACAGCCCATTCTGAAACGAACACACAATGACTTTGCTATCACCTACTGTTGCAAGAAGAGGTTGACATGATCTTCAGAACCACGACCTCCAGCAGATATGCAATGGAACACCTTATCCTGCACCAAGTTCCCAGTGCTTATTTTAAAGAGATGCTTACATTGTTTTCCTGGAAACTGACTTAAACAAAATGTCAGTGGCTTTAAATCTGCTCCTAGTTAAGGCTCTGACCCTCACAGTGATTTACCTTGTTTACGTACCTGCTTACATTTTCTGTCATGTTGCTTAGTACCTGCGTCAGCCCGTATAAATGGCAGATGATCGGACCATCCCAGGAGCCGGTAAACAGGATCGTCCCAGCAGGAGGAAGGCCAGCCCTGCAGAAGCTGCAGAGACCCTGTCCTCTTCTCTCACCAGCAAGCTCCCGCATGAACCTGCTGCTGGCCCAGGAATACACACCCAGAGCAAGAGCAGGTTTATGCTTCAGGTCCTTAACACCTTATATTTAAAGAAAGAAAGATGCCTTTTAAGATTCTGACAAGTCTTGGTTAGCATTTTTTTTTTCAAAAAAGGATTTATATATTGTCCATTGGAGTATTTCTTAAATGTCTGTGACATTGGGAGACTGCCCAGGTCACCCCAGTGAATTCTTTCATCACTCCGCTGTAGGTTTTATAAACATTTCACAGATGTGACCTCTAAAGATCAAAACGCTGCTCAGAGTGACACTAAGAACCAGGGATTCAAACTTAGATTTGTCTAAATCCCGAGTATATGCTCCAAATCTGTTCATAAAGAAGAGTTTCATTAAGTACTCTTAAATTAAAAAAGATTCAAATGAAACAATATAATCCTCCTGCAGTTTGAATCGCAAATCCTCCTTCTCCCATCATCTTCTTATCTAAATCCATGGGCCACAGTCACGGGTCAGTATCAACAATGAAGCCTGTTGGATAAATGAAGATAGTGCAAACTGGCAAACACTTCATCCAGGGCCCATGGCCATTGCTAGCATCCAGTTCACCAAGCACCTGGCTAAGAAGTGCCTGTATTTTCTTTGTCTTCTTTTCTTTGTTTAAATAAAGTAATCACACAAATCATTGAACAGACACTCAACAAATCCTTAGCATGCCTCATCCTTAAGGGTCACACTGATTAGAGGAAGAAAAGAAGTAATACTGTCTACAAGAATCATGATTACTGCGGTTTACATGAGGTTGCTGACATAGCTGTATTTCCATGTAGCTGACACTGTGTGTATTATGAATGTATCTGTGAAGTGCACAGAATAAAGGTATTAGGTTCAGACGCCTCCTTTTTGAAATCTCAGCCTGCCACTCATCGATATAGTCAGGCTTGCATTTGACGCCAGGAGTCCTAGTACCTCCCACAAGTAAATGAAAATAATATCTTTTTTTAGGACTGAATCCTACAAGGTATTCAGCACAATGGTGTCTCTAAGTAGACAGTGAGTGGATACTGCTAGTTGTGTTATTTCCAGCAGACTTGGGAGATGAGTCCAGACAATCAACAAAGCAAAAATCCATTAGAATCTCATCAGAAAATGGCTCTTAATCATAGGTGGATCCTTCACACGTCCTTACCAACACAAACTCATATGGACAGAAAGTAGCTCATGAAGTTCACATCTCTCTGATTAACAAGGTGGCAGTCCCTCTCACTGCAAAATGCGAGATCCCAGCTTAGCTGCCACCGCTTGCCATGTTAACTCAGAACCGTTCCCTGGGTCCGCAAGGACAGGAGTGGGGTCTGGGTGACGCGCCGTGATTTCTCCCTGTTTCCTGTATGCCATGCAGACAGCCTCAGTGACTAACACACCTCTGTATTCATTTGGTCTTTCATATACTCCTATATGGTACTATCTAACTCCAAAATCACTTTTTAATACAAAATAAATGGCCCCCAAATTTTCTAACTCTTCTAAGACCTATCAAGAAAGCAATGAATTTTAAAACATTAGAACTTGTGGTGAAGGAAAAATCAAGATGAAACATGCAGAAATTAAATATATATCTCTATCTAACTGTCTACTTCTATCTATACATAGATAGATTTAGGTATGTATATATGTATATAGATATAGACACTGTATTTATTTACATTTTTAAATATATGCAAATAAATATATTAAAATTCATAAACATAAATAGATATAATTTAAAACTATACATATATCTTTAAAAATCAATATGCAGGTATATATGTACGCATGTAAATGTTAAGACACTATATCAACACTAGCTTATGTATTAGGATCACATTTTTAAATAACAGATTTTTCATTTAAATCTTTACATTTACATAGGCCATATATCACCCTTCAAGTTTCTGGAATAAAGGTTTATACGATATTCCTATTCCTTTTGCAAATTTAAATAACTCAAAAATTTTTGTAACCATGTAGTTATTTTTAAAACCACTCTAGAATGTCATACAGGGAAAGATTTTGCATTTTCTTGCATATAATTTGGCTTTCCATTACACAAAATTGACAAAGACATATATTGAGCTGTCATCTAATTGTTTCAGTAATTACTCATTACGTGACAAACCCATCTCAAAAGAGAACTGTAACACACTGTGTGGAAAAGGATGGGATGTGTGAAAGAATCTGGAGCCCAACAGGGAAAGAGAAACAGTACCCAAAACCTTTCTGGGCAGCTGCCTCTCCCCGGATTCATCCTAGACAGATGCCAGCCTGAGAGCAGGGCAGAGCGACCACCATCTGCTGGTCCCTTAAGATGCACCTGGCGCCCATCCCCCCACCAGCATTGGAGCATCAGCGTAGCTGAGTGAGTGACACGCGGGCAGCCAGCTCGATGGCAGCGCCCCCTGGGCACGGCCTCCACGCAGAACCTGTGTGACAAGTGCAGAGTCCTTCCTTAAAACATCTGCTCGCTAACGTAGCTTCGCATGACTTGGCCTCTCTCCTGTGCACGCACACACCTTCCTCAGTTGCCACACACATGTAGAGAAGTCACATGAATACGATGTCTGAGACAATGTGACACTTCACAGAAACATGCTAACTGAGGAAACTCGGGGAGGCCCAGCAGCATAAGGCAGAAGTGCCCACCTCCTCAGAGCCACACAGCTTTGGACGCGGCCTTCTGTACCCACCCAGTGCTTTCCTTCCTCCCAACCCCTCTCAAGCTCTTCCACAGTGCTGGTACTGCACACAACCAGCTGGGCTGTGCAGAAAAGAATGCACACTTGCCCAAGCTTATATGCTGGTCCGTATTCATTCCTTCTACTCGGCTTCACGGTCCATTAATGGAACCCTGGACCTCCATGACGGCAGAGCCACAAAACAGAGCACTCGTTTAAGTCGAGGGGAAAACAGGACAAAACTGTAGGTGAGTCATTAAAAAAAATCAAAATTGTGCTTGGGGAAAATTTGTAGCACTTACTCTCCTGACAAGTCAGAAACTTCAAGCTTCCATCTACCTGCCCATCTGCGCACAGCCTTTCGTGGTGCTCCTTTCCGTGCATTTATCTTTCCTCTGACAGGAGATTTCCACATTTTGCTTTTAAAATCTCTCTAATTTATTGCATCCAGAATGTGCCTAGCAGATGCCTGATATCTTAAATTACAATCGGATAAGACAGGATGTTAGAGCTCTATGGTTCTCCAAAGTAGAGCTTAATAAGTGCTTCTCCCTTTTCACATGATAAACACCTATGACATTCAGGTCAAAATAATTCTAGCCCAACTTTATGACTACCTGATTTGTTCTTGCAATACAGTCACAAAAATTCATTGGTCTCTCTATAGGATCATAAATTAATACCTCAAAAAATGCTACAGTCACTAAAATAAGGAATTATTTTCAAGGCAGAATGCTAGACACAGTTAGAAGGATCACTCCCCTAAGTCACAGAGCTACCACAATAGCAGCGGTGCCCTTTCACTACCCAAAGGGGGACGGCTGTTCTCCCATGTGAAAAAACACAGCTGGTCAGAGGCGTGAAGCATGATATCAGCCTTACTTTTGTTAACAGCACATGTTCATCAACTACACAATAGTTGCATAAGCTAAATGAAACTCTTAGTCCTACTTAATGGTAATCAACATAATATTATAATATATAATCTATATAATATAATACATAATATATTATTATATATAATAATGTATTATAATATATTACAACATATAATATTATACATTATAATATAATATATATTATGTTTTCCTCCTTATATTATTATATTTTCCTCCTTAATATCAACTACTATTGCTATAATCATGGACTTAATACCCTTACAAAGATACTTTACTTTAAATTTATTTATTTGTTTGCTGTTTACATGCTGGAGGATCTCTGGCTTCCCTGAGATCCCTGCCAGGCCTGGATCCCTTCCACATGACTAGAGCTAAGTAGACAGTGGGGGGAACCAGACGTTAGGTATGAGGAGCTCCCCCAGGCTCTTCCCCTAGCTCTCTGGTCTGCTTCCAGGCCTCTGAGCTAATTGTCTGTAACAAGGCTGCTTAGGTAACTATCTTTTTTTTTTAAACAGAAGAAAACAAAAGAGGGTAGAACAAAGCAGATCAGAACAGAACAACACAGGCAACACAGTACTTTACAATAAGACAACCGGACATTAACAGTAGATATCAAAATATCTCTTTCTCTGCTATAGCTGAGCATAGTTTCAAATATAGTATAAAACCATTCAAAAGAATGAAAGAATTACAGGGCATTCTGAACCGAATAACAGAGAATGATCAATGGCTACTATAATATCTCATTTTCAATAAAAAAATTTGTTTATACTATCACATATATTAAAATCCCAGTAAGACACAACATGATAGAACCGATGGTAATAGCAGAGTAGAAGCATGGTAGGACTTCTAAGCAAGACGATATTAAATCAGCAATAGCTGTCATAATGTTTTGTTTTCTTCAGAACAGCTGTTCATACTATCACGTGTAATAAAGTCAAACAAAACAGAATAAAACCATTCCAACTGATGAATAAAAACACTGAAAGGCTTCTAAGCTATGAAATGTGGAATCATTATTACCATAAAATCTTATATACTCTTATCAATTCTCATACTAGGGAGACTATACGGTATTTACACTTGTGAGTTTGGTTTATTTCGCTTATGAGTATGGTCTCAAGTTGTGTCCATTTATTTATAAATATCTCAATGTGATCATTCTTTATAGCTGAGTAGTACTCCGCTGTATAAAAATACCACAACTTTTTTATCCATTCCTCAGTTGATGGGCACTTAGGTTGTTTCCAAGATCTGGCTATTACAAATTGTGTTGCTATAAACATGGGTGCACATATATCACTGTGGTATGATGTTTTCAGTTCTTCTGGGAATATTCCTAGAAGTGGAATAGCTGGGTTAAATGGGACTTCCAGACCCAGCTTTTTGAGGAATCTCCAGACTGACCTCCACAGTGGTTGCACCAGTCTACACTCACACCAGCAGTGCAAAAGAGTTCCTTTTTCCCCACAGCCTCTCCAGCACTTATTGGCAGTTTTTTCTATCCTGGTCATTCTTTCTGGGGTGACATAGAATCTCATTGTGGTTTTAACTTGCATTTCTCTCATGACTCTCATGACACTGGTATTTCTTCATCTGAGAACTGTGTATTCATTTCAGATGCCCATTTTTGGATTGGGTCTTTGAATTTGGAGGGTCTGATTTTTTTTAATTCTTTATAAGTTCTAGACAGAAGTTAGGTAACTATCTTTGCCTGTAACTAGAAAGAGATCTGATCTTCTCTACTGCGCATTTCATCTTTTAAGAAAAAAAAATACTAATTTATGAAATCCAAAAGTAACAAAATGCCGAGTGCTGGGGTCCTCTGAGTATCTCTGCCAGGTCTCCGGCACGCAGCTGTCTTTAGCGGGCATCCCAGCCCTTGGCAGCACAGTGTAAGGCTCCTCCCACATGGGAGTCCATTTAAAGCAAACAGTGACTGGCAATCTGAGGTGCTAACCAATGACCCCACCGTGTAGGACTCTGCTGGAAATGCAAATTTTAATCTCTCCCCAGATCTACTAGATCAGCATTTCTGAAGATAGGGCCTGAAAATCTGTCTTAAGCCTAATGGAACATTTTGATGCCTGTGGATTTTTGAGATTTTTGTGCTCTATGGATCACCTGAGGTCAGTATCCTCATTACCCTCAAGAGAGGAAACTAAACCTTCTAGGAACTGAGCAATCTATTAGAGTCACAGAATCTCAGACTTCAGCTGAGGTAACAGGAAAACAACAACACAAAGCAGTAAAACTATGCATTAAAAGTTAAAAACAGTATATAATAGGTAATTTAAAATTTTTTTTGCTCAGTTGCTATATCTAATACATTTCAATGCATTTACATCTTTAAAACCCCAAATTAATGCTTCTCAATTTTAAAACTGAAACATGAACTCTGATTTCTCCTAATCATTAGAATCTCCAAAACACAGCAGGTTTATACATATTGAAAATGTAATTATAAGTTGAGTTTCCTGTGAACCACTAAGTACCTTAACAATTAGATTAATTTAATAGCAGTGGATTTAAGAGAATTAATGTTAAATTGATCATCCTTCTTACTTTAATATCAGGTGCTGGATCCTATCCCATTACAAATACAACCGTTTGGTAAGGAGCTGCAAACATCTGCTCTCCCCTGGAAAGTGCCCGTGTGTATGTTAATCCCGAAGACTGGATGTTGCCTCTCCAGTCATGAGATGTGTTTAACTGCCATGTGTGTAAATGTGTGAGAGTGTTTGCTCCTTAAAGAGGCTAGGCCCCATGTGGGGAAGTTCTCCAAAACATCTCAGCAAATCTCACATTGAGAGGAGAAAACAGATGGGCATCCAGGAGGAAATTTCCAGGCTAAGTGTGAAGCCAGTGCACTTGAAGAAAGCCTGCTGAGACCGGGGCAGAGACCAGCTGCTGTTTTCACCGTGATCACTGTCCAGTTGTTGCCTCTTCCCTCTTTCTGCAGTGTTTCATCCAGCTACCGGTAAGAGCAGCGTCTCAGCTAAAGAGGTCAGGACACAACCCTTGGGATGGTTTGAGAACATGGGCTTAGAGTGCTTTTCCTTGACAGCTACCAACTGGATGAAAAGCAAACTCAGACTTCATATTCATGTTATTTCCCATTTCACATGGTGAATCATGAGCAAGAAAGTATGGAAATGCCTGCAATAGAGAATTATAGGTCTATGCTTACTCTAAAAGAGAAGCAAGATCCATTGTAGCGAGGCAAAACTATTTCTAAGGTCATTAACAAAAATGATACTGCACCTGGAGTTTGACCTTAATCAGAAGCCTTTGAATTTCTTTCTACTCTTTATTTCTATTGGTCTGTCACATAGTGATATGTTACTTTTTCATTGGTGGTTTCTTTTATGTCAGCCACAAGATTCTGGGAATGCCAAGTTCTTCATGGAGTTTTTAATAATATCCAACTATGAAATTAAAATCGACATTAAAGGTTATAATTATCTGAGTGTGAGGCAGTAAATAGGAGAACTATTAACAAAATCCTGGCAAATACATCCAATAGCACATCCCTATATAAAATCTTTATTATTTAACAAAAAGTAGTAAAAAAGCTAACAAATAATGCAATCGCCTTGTCTCAAGCTGAAACAACCTAGAGAAACAAGACGTTCACAACTGCTACCAAGCCTCTCTCTTCAGAATTATCTTGTGTTACTGATGAAGGAAGTCTTCTGCATTCAATTATTATTTCTTTGCATCTCAAATACAATTATTTATCTTCCTTTAATATTTTGTTTGTAGTAAATTTCCTACAATGAATTCCTCACTGTCTACTATTTCTCCTCCCTATCTTACTGAGTTTGTTGAAGCTGTATCAGGCACAGCACTCTGCAACTACTGAGAAGTCCCAGTGTCTCAAACACTGTCCATCTGACTCCTCCCTCTACTCGTGTGTTCCCTGGCACACCGCCTCTGCCAGTTTTCGCGTGTAAACTGCCATCAGCACTACGTCCATAAGTGCATGATGTGTTGCAGTGCCATTCGTTTATCTCTTTAATGCTCTGCTCATCCAGGAAAGAAAGAGACCACATTTTAGGCTCCTCTGTATGCCCATCACCTAGCTCAATGCTTGGCGTATAATAAGAACTTAAAAGATGTATGTAGATGGTAATGAGATTCTTGCTCTCAAATTGTTTTCTGAAATTGGGAGGCTTAAAATAGTATATCAAACAGTGATCAATACTCAGGATGTTCTAGGCCAAATTGACAGAATAAATGTGTATAAATCACAAAGA
>PVJX010030954.1:0-21631 GCA_004027295.1 Dolichotis patagonum
GGTGAATGACTTTAGCAAGTGGACTAGGTCTGGGTCCAGTTGGAATTGAGCAGTTTACAAGTTGGGCAGTTGGCCCTTTTGCACGGGTAGTGGTGACTCCCGCCTCTAACCCAAGGCCGTGGAAAACGCCAGGTTGTGGTGGGCACAGAGCAGCCGGGCAGGAATGGTAGGGAACCACCCAGGAAGTCTGCGGCTGCCAGCGCCACCACAGGCTGCATCTGCACACATAAGAAGCCGCGGCTAGAGCTGCCCCCGTCTGCTTTCAATTCCTGGATGAAGCTGGCTGGAGACTGAATTCTGCTTATTATTCTCGTTTTTCACTAGCTCATCCCATACATTAATCATAGCAGGCAGAGGGGACTCACCGCAGCATTGCCGCAGAGGGCTACAAAACCGGAGGGGAATTAGGCCGTTAGAGCATGGCTGTTCCCTTGGTCATCCGCTTGGAGTGACCTTGAGAGAGTCGCGCTTCGCTGTGGCTGGCATGTCTGCTAACAGAAGGTGAGAGCATTAAGCTCCACCCCTGGAGAGCTGGAGGGAAGAAGGCAGAACACACCCCCGCTGTGTGGCCCAGACCCTGCAGGGAGATCTCCGCATCAGCAGGGCGTGGCGGTTTCTCGTGGGGCATAAGGGAAGGCTTTCCCGTGTGAAAACCCCGCACACCGAGCACACCGGGGTACAGGACTTTGAAATGACATTGTCTTGATGTTGCAGCCGCCTGACTTGGATTGGGTGACGGTCATTGAAAACACACGTGGGTGGGCAAGTCTGGGCTGGGGGCGTGGGCTGGGTGTGGGTGGGGTCTTGGCAGAGTCTAGATGTCACGTGCACAGGCCTCATTCCCACAAGTTCAACAAAATGATCAGTTGTAATCATGCAGATGGGTACCTTGGAGGAGCTGAGGAACAACACAGTCCTTGGACACCTCAGGGATGGAAGGGATGGGAGAAGGGGGTGACTCAAATTACAGAGGGCAGCTATGGCCTTGCCCAGGGTCAGAGTCCAGCCTGTGGTGATCGAGTGGGTGGATCCAGGACCAGGGACACCTTGCCCCCCTGCTTCTCCTCCCTCCCCATCCCACTGACCCCTCAGGGCAGTGGGCACAGAGCACAGGTCTGGGAAGCCCATCCCTGTCACCTACCAGGCCAGGGAGGACCAGTGCAGGTAGGGCAGGATGGGATGGGTCTACCGCCAGCACAGGGCTTGGGGTGGTGTGGGGTTCAGTGCAACAGCCCTGAGGTCCCATGCTCAGACTGAACCCTGCTCCTCCATTATCAGGAGTCATCTGAGCTATGCAGACTTTCCGAAGATTGCCAGTCACATAACCACAGAGTGACGCAAACACAGTGGAGCACTACTCAGCACCTGTGCTTCATTGACTGGGCAGGGGGGGCTGAGGCTGCTGGCCAGGGTCCAGGCTTCCCTGGAGTGCCTGATGCTAGTCTGGCCAAGCAACGGGGGAAGAGCCTGAGGGTGCTGCCTAGAGGGCGGGGCTCTGCTCCCTGAAGGCCTTCAACAGACCTCACTGTCTCAGGACGTCAGTGAGTGGAAGCAGAATCCGCGAAGCAAGGCTTCCGGGGAGAAGGCCAGGCAGGCAGGGTGGCTCTCTGGGGCACCTCGCGGGGTGAGGAGACTCCTGTGGTGCGGTTCTCACACTCTGCTGACCAGGCCAGTGTGTGCGATGAGGGAAGAACCCCCCGCAGCTCCAGCCACCTGTGAGCTCAGGATGAAGCGAGCTCTCAGTGGGGACCAGCAGGAGGCCACTGTGGTGCCCAGGACACAGAGGGAAGGAGACCCTCACTCTCCACATCCTGCAACTGGAGGTCAGGCCTGGGGAGGGGGTGTCCTGGCTCTTTGCACCCCAGCACTGGTCTGGCCCCAACCTTGCCACCACCCCTCATAGCTTGCCCGCTGGGAGAGTGCTCTGATCCTGTGTACACAGCCCTCTGACACCCCTGGGCGCTCAGTAGATGGGTGGCCCTGGGGTCTCAGGCTCCATGGAGCCTTGGTCTGGTTCCCGCTGTCCCAGGGTGGTCCCAGCTCCCCACCCTGCACGCCTCACATCCCCCAGATCCACTGAGTCTGTGTCTGAGCTTCCGCAGGACCCACAGCTGCCTGGTGGACGCTGCATGGAGACCGAGAGCTCCGTGCCTAAAGGCGGGATTCATAGCCCAGTCCTGGCTCCTTGCTTTCCAGGCTAGACAGAGGTGAGTTCTCGGAGAAGACACACACTTCCACCAACAGGCTGGGGTGATGGGGCACCCCAGAGAGCATGGACTGGTGTTGCAAGTGGATGTCCTGGGGGCTGCCTTCCAGGTCCTCGGTGTCCCAAACAAATAGTAAAAACACAGAGAAGGCAGTAAATGATGGTAGAAAAGACGTTCACTGTAAAGGCGAGAGCTGGCCAGTGACCAGACTAACAGTGCCCAAGGATAAGGGAAAGGAACACTTTGGGTCTCAAATCACCAAGTTGGCTCCCCCTATGCAAATGAGGCATGGGGACCTTTGTCCTATCAAAAACTCACTTGGCCTCACACCAGATCTGAACTGTCCTATGGAAAAACTTGATATTCCCCCCACCCCGTGGAAATGAAGGGTCTGGAGCAGTATCTTTTGATTGGCTGTGGCCACGTGTAAATGAAGGATTGAGAATAGCACCTTCTGATTGGTCCTGGAAACAACACATTCAAATGAAGGAGTGAAACTAGCATTTTTCTGATTGGCTCACTGTGTTTGGACTGACCTCATGTCAGGTCACTTGTTCTGAGCACGTCTTCTCTTGTTCAGAAATGTCTCTCTCGACCCGTTAGGCCTTTATGACCTTGACACATTCAGCCCGGTTGGTTGTCAGTTTGCCCAGCCCTGTGTCCTTCATCACTGGGAACATGACCCCCAAGGGTCAGGGCCGCTGCTTGGTGACAAGGTCCCAGGGTGGAGTGCTGGATTCTCCAGTATGCAAGGAGCTGATCCACTGCATGACCGAACTTGGCCCTTTCCTTCTGCCCTCCAGACGCCTGAGTCCAGGACTTTCTGTTCCTTTTGTACCACCAGTCCCTAATGCTCTGTGACGGCAGCACACATCAGTGAAGAAGGCCTGTGTGCTGACTCCAGGGCCATTGGTGACCACAGGAAGAGGGACAAGAAGTCCTGTGCCATGCCCACGTCTGCAAAGCATTGTCAGTGTGAGCACTGTGACAGGGTGGGTGCCGCCCAGGAAGGGAACCCTGAGAGCCTGTAACTGAAACTCCTGACTTCACCTCCAGCCTGCAGCTTCCCACCCTGCTCCGAATCCATGTGCCATGCGACACCTTCTAGCAGCAGGGGGTAATGGATCGGACACACAGCACCCAGGATGGTGCTCCCCAGCCTCTGCAGATGCACCCAGATGCACCGAGGGACTCGCCGGACACTGAGGCTGCTGTTCCTGTCACCCTGTCCTGCAGACAATGGTTTATGTGGGCAGGTTTAATGCAGCCCTTGCTGAGGCCACAGTTGCAGGCAATGAAAAGCCTTTCTGACTTCCTCTAGGAACAGTTATTTGTGACCCCAGGAAGGAATTCAGTGTTTCAAGCTTGCAGGAGCCAAGCCAAATGAAGCCTTCAAGTTTTATTCCAAAATCCAGGTTGACGTGTCTGTTCCTCGATGAATCTTCTGCTCTCAGCCTTCGCAGCTGTCATATGGAGTTCAGTTATAATTGCATTCGGCAGGTCAGGTCTGGGTACAGCTAATACTGGTGGACAGGACTTATGATTCCTCACAAGCAAACTTTTAGCTCAAACCGCAGGGTAGATCATTAGCAGCTCAGTGAAGCTTTGCCCTTGACTTCTCAGTTTTCCCTCAAAGAATTCTGGGTTTCAGTCGGGCACTGCATGCTTAGCCTCTCAGTGTCCTGAGGTGGCCACCGCAGTCCTCAGATGATGTCAGCATTTCCACTCTTGAAGCTGTGGGTTGTTGAGAAAATGAGAAACGTTTCAAATACCAGCTTCGGAATTTCAGTATTAATATCTACTTCATGTGAAAATGAGAAGACTGCTGAGTTTCAAAAGCAGCTTGAGAACCACACAGCAAACTATTATTTAATTCCCTCTCCCCCTGGACTTCAGCTCCACCCAAAGAAAGGGCACTGCAGTAGGAAAGAGAGGACTCAGCAGGAAACCTCTCCACGTGAGATTGCCAAAGACATAGCATTCGTATTATTTAATAAAAAGCTCTTTCTAGATGAAATGTAGGATAATTTTAGAACTGAAATCCAGAACAAACAAGTCGGGATAGTAGGATATAGGCAGGGCAATGTAAGACAAGACTTCAAGAAAGTTTTAATAGTTTTCAGGAAGTTTAAATAGAAAAGAAAAAAAAAGATAATGAGGGGCTGGGGATTTAGCTCAGCGGCATAAGCGCCTGCCTGGCAAGCATGAGGTCATGAGTTTGATCACTGGTACCACAAAAAAAAAAAAAAGAAAAAAAGAAATATAGTGGCTTCTGTTCAGATTTGGAGTCAACTTTGGCATGCTGAGCTACATTCCTATGGGGCCCAGGCCAAGCTATCTGACTGGGCTTCTGGATATTTTTACATCTTGGGCAGGGGAAGCTAACAGAGGCAAGCAAAAGCTAGGAAAATATGGTGGGCACATGGAAGGCCAGGTCAGTTTCCAGCCCCAATTCTTTGCCTTTGCACATGGTCCCCCACCACACCTGCAGGAGTCCCTGACCCAGGGAGCACCAGTGGCTGAGAGAAAAGCTCAGACCTTGCCTCTCTGTGTCACATTTCCCCAGTCTCATCCATGTCCAGGCCAGCTGAAGTCCCTTGGTTTCCAGGGGAGGAACCTGCTCCAGTGATATACAATGAAGATGGCATTGTGCTACAGATGGGTGAGCTCTGCATGCCATTCACTTGGAGCCCACTGTGCTGTTTTGGGTGGGAATGGTCCTTGGAAAGGATGTGAACACCTGGGAACCACCCTAAATTAAATGAATCACCTGAGTTTAAAAACAGTAAACCCTCCCCCTACGCAGAGGAGTTTGGTGGGCTGAGATCCACAGTGACACAGTGGGGCTGCAGCTGGGGCACAAACCATGGACAGGTGCGTCTAGTGGCATGGAAAAGTCTGAAGTGGCAGGAACAATATGAGCCACAGGTTGGTTCACATCAGTACTGCTAAGAAAGTCAGCCCAGAGAGAATCCAGGACTCACCCAACTAGACCCATAGTAGGATTTTGGGTAACTGTCCCCTCCCTAGTTTAATGAAGGAATTGCTCAGCACAGCTAGAGAAGACATGGATAAAAAATTTCAGGCACACGATGGAAAGCTTGAAAAAAAACAATATAGGAAAGAAATAGAATGCATGAAACAGATTCAAAGAGATATCCAGGAAATTAAAAACTCCATTGAAAGCTGGTAAAACCACTTGAATGAAACTGAAGATACTTTCAAGACCTTGAAGACACGATTGTGGCTAGTGATCATGAAAGGAAAGATATCTTAAAAATAACAAAGGATCATGAAATAACAATTCAACAGCTCCAAGATGATGTAAAGAAAAACAGTATAGGACTGAGAGATGTTAATGAAAATGCAGGAGTCAACACAAATGACATAAAAAAAAAAAACTATTTGCAAAAGGAATAGCAGAACATTTGCCAAGCATGGAGACAAAATTTGACATACAGATAAGTGAGACATATAGACTTCCAAAAAGCTATAACCAAAATCAATCTATACCAGACATATAAAAATCAAAATCACAGAAATTCAACACAAAAACAGAATATTAAATGCTGTTAGAGAAAACAAACAGTCACATACAGGAAAGCCCATCAGAATCACAGCTGACTTCTCAACACAAACCCTCAAGTCAAGAAGAGGTTGGAGTGAAATATTTCAAGCCCTGAAAGAAAACAACTTCCAGCCCAGATTGAGGTACCCTGCAAAACTATCTTTCAAAATTAATAGGCAAATGAGATACTTCCATGACAAAGACCAACTGAAGAAATTCATTCCACCAAACAAACCCTAGAAAGAGTACTGAAGGATATTCTACATAGAGATAAAAATGACCACAATTTTTCAGAACAACAACATAAAGAAACCACCAGGAAAGGCAAGCAATTAAACAGAGGGGAAAGCAGGGAACCAACAACAGGAAAACAACATAACAAAGATAAGCCAGTACATACATATTAGTTACAATAACCACTGTACATGGCCTCAATTCACCAATCAAATGGAACGGATTAGCAGAATGAATCAAGAAACAAAATCCAATAATATGCTATATACAAGAAACACATGTAACTCAAAAAGAAACTCACAGACCAAAAGTCAAAGGATGGAAAACAATACTTGTGACAGGAACCAAGAAAGAAATAGGGATAGCTATTCTGTTTGCAGACAATGTAAACTTCAAACCAAAAATGATTAAAAGAGATAACAGTCACTATATACTTGTTAGGGGAAACACGTAAGAGTAAAAGATAACAATCATATACATATATGCACCAAATATGGGAGCACTCAACTATATAAGACAAATATTAATAGACATGAAAAATCAAACAATGCCACAATTGTAATGGAGTACCTTATTCCCCCATTGCTACAGAAATAGATTGTCTAAACAAAAAGGCAGCAAAGAAATAACAGAACTGAATCAAACATGTGAATAAATGGACTTAATAAATGTTTACAGAGTGTTCCACCCAACAACATCAGAATGTACATTCTTCTCAGCTGCACATTGGACATCATATAAAACAGACCATATACTAGCACATTAGCATGTTTAAGTAAATGCAAAGGAATTGAAATTATTCCATGCATATTATCCAACAATAGTGCAATGAACTGAAAATTAATGGCAAAAGAAACCACAAAATCTCCATAAACACATGGAAATTAAGTAATACCCTCCTGAACAACCAATGGGTAACAGCAGAAATTAAACAGTATCTAAGATCAAATGAAAATGCAGATACAAGATGCTGGAACCAGTGGGTTCCACACAATGACAGCAGTCCTAAGAGGGAAATAGATAGCATTGAATTCTCACATCAGGAAAACAGAATGAGCACAAATAAACAGTGAATGCTGCACCTCAATCTTCTAGAAAAAAAGAGCAAATCAAGCCCAAAGTTTATAAAAAGAAAATTATAACAATCAAAGCTGAAATTAATGCAATTGAGGCTAAGAAAACAATCCAAAGAATTAATGCATGGAAGAGTTTGTTCTTTGAAAGACTAAACAAAATTGATAAACCTCTAGCCAACCGTATCAAGAAAAGTAAAGAAAAAACTCAAAGTCATGCAATGAGGAATGAAAAGAATGAAATCACATTCTGTGTAAATTCAGAATATCATCAACACCTACTTCAAAAATCTTTACTTGCATAGGATGGAAAACACAAAATAAATGGACAGATTCCTGGAAATGTATGAATTACCAAAGTTGAATCAAGAAGGTACAAAAATTTTGAATGACCCAATATCAGCTAATGAAATTGAAAACTTAATTAAAGACTTACCAACAAAGAAAAGCCCAGGCCCTGATGGATTCATGCCTGAATTCTATAAGAAATTTAGAGAAGATTTTATGCCAATATTCCTCAAACTCTTTAATGAAATTGAAAGGGAAGCAATTTTTCCTAACTCATTCCTTGAAGCAAGTATTATCTTGATACCAAAACCAGAGAAGGATCCAATCAAAAAAGAGAACTACACACCAAGCTCCCTAATGAATATAGATGTGAAAATCTTCAATAAAATACTAGCAAATAGAATGCAGCAAATCATCAAGAAGATTATACACCATGATCAAACAGGATTAACCCCCGGGAATGCAGGGATGGTTCAACATATACAAACCAGTAAACATAATACACCACATCAACAGAGCCAAAGACAAAAATCACATGATCATTTCGATAGATGCAGGAAAAACTTTACATAAAGTCCAATATTCATTCATAATAAAAACCATAGTGAAAATTGGAATAGGTGGTCTCTATCTCAATCTGATAAAAGCCATCTATGACAAACCAATAGCCAACATCATACTAAATGGAAACTAAAGTTTTCACTCTTAAATCAGGAATAAGACAACGAAGTCAGGTATCACTCACCCTATCAACGGTTCTGGAAACATTAGCCAGAGCAATTGGACAAAAGAGAGAGAAATAAAAGGAATAAGGATAGGAAAAGAAGAAGTTAAATTATTATTTGAAGATGACAAGATACTCCACAAAGAATACTCCAAAAACTCCACCAAAAAACTAATAGAGTTAATAAACAAATTCAGCACTCTAGAATCAATAGCATTCCTGAACACAAAAAACAAACTCACAGAGAGAGAAGTTAGGGAAAGTACACTTACACCATGGCATCCAAAAACATGAAATATTTAATGGTGAATCTAACAAAGGATATAAAAGAGCTATATATTGAAAATCATGCTTTGTTGAAAAAGGAGATTGAAGAGGATATCAGAAAATGGAAAGATATCCTGTATTCATAGATAGAAAGAATCAACATTGTAAAAATGTCCAAACTCCCACAACTGTTATACAAATTTAATGCAATCCTGATCAAAATACCATCAGTGTACCTCACAGATCTAGATAAAACATGCTAAAAAGTCATTTGGAAATGGAAGAGACCTAGAATAGCAAAGGCAATCCTGGGCAATTAAGGCAAGGCAGGAGGCATCATAATACCCAACTTGAAATTATACTACAAAGCTACTGTGATTAAAGCAGAATAGTACTAGCAAAAAAAAAAAAAAAAAAACCCTGAGGATCAATAAAACACATCAGAAGATGCAGACACAACTACAAAGACACTCAGCTACCTCATCTTTGCCAAAGGGGACAAGTATATTCACTGGGTGAAATATAGCTTCTTTAATAAATGGTGCTCAAAAAACTGGCTTTCCACATGCTAAAGACTAAAACTAGACTCCTATCAATCACCATGCAGTAAAGTAAAGTCAAAATAGATCAAAGATCTAAATATTAAAACAGAAATACTAAATCTACCTGAAGACAAGGTAGATAGAAAGTTCACAAACAAAACCCAAACTGCATGGGAAGTACCTCAAAGAATCAATAACTGCGATCTCTTCTTACTAAAAAGTTTTTGCACATCAATAGAAATCATCAATAGAGTGAAAAGACAACACAAAAAGTGGGAAAAATTTTAGCCAACTGTCCCTCAGACAAAGAACTTCTATCTAGAACACATGAAGAATCAAAAAAAAAAAAAAAATCAGGCCCCCAAATCCAAAAACCCATTCCAAAGATGGGCAGCTGAGATGAATAGGCATACTGAAATGAAAAAATACAAACAGCAAATAAATATATGAAAAATGTTCAACATCACTGGTCATTCAAAAGATGCAAATTAAAACAGCACTGAAATTCCATCTACCCCAGAAAGAATGGCTATTATCAAGAAATCAACCAATAACAAGTGCTGGAAAGGCTGTGAGGAAAAAGGAACGGTTCTCCCCTATGGTTGGAAATGTAGACTGGTGCAACCACTAAATAAAACACTAAGGATGGAGGTTCAATTCAGCTATTCACCTTCTGGGTATTTTCCCAGATGAATTGAAAACATCACACTACAGTGATATATGTGTACCCATGTTTATAGCAGCACAATTTTAATAGTTAAATACTGGAAACAACCCAAATGCCCACCAACCATGCAATAGATTAAAAATACGTGATATTTTTATGCAATGGAATACTATTCAGTTGTAGAGAAGGATAAACCAGAGACTTTTGTAGGTAAGTGGATGCAGGTTGAGACCATATTCATAAGTGAAATAAATCAGACTGACATATGTAAACATTGTATTGCCTCTCTACTGTAAAAACTGAAAGAGTAAATAAGATCCAATATATAATAGCTATTAAGAAAGCGAAAGGGGAAGAAACTGCTCAAAAGAAAAGAATGACTGGGATGGGGAAAGTAGAAAAGAAAGGAAAAGAATATAGAAAAAAAATATATATATACATATATATATTATAGATAATTACATTACTAATCTCTGTTAGTTCATCAAAAAGAATGGTTTGTGCTTTCATTGTTTGATCAATTTTTCATGCCTCTATCTTGTAATCTGAGCAACTACTTTGAATATAACAATATGCAACATAGTAACCATTGTTAATTTCCTATTACTTTGTTTTGAAATTCTGTATCATCGTTTTCATTTTAAAATTTAAAAAGAAACAACTTACGAGGTGTGCAGAGACGTCCCCACTCCTGTGTAAGCTGAGCCCCCCAGGGTGTGCATGTGGGAGAAAACCCCCAGTGCTTAGAAACAACCACCGAGAAGATTAAAGGGCACCATCCCGGGCGCATAGATGGCAGAGACGCAGGATGCACAGGTCCTGACCAGAGTGTTTAGAAGGTCACCTGCTCTGCCGCACTGCCGATTTCCCGTGCAGGGTGGCACCTTCCTATGCCCCAAGCTTTCCTCCAAAGCTGCCAGGACTCAGAACTCTTCTTCTCTAAGCTCTTAGTCCACATTGGCAGGACATCATGACCCCATGCCTCGGGGACACCGCACATCTGCATGCTTCCCCCTTCCCTGCTCCCCTTTCCCTCTGCCTCCGATCCCCTTTCCCCTGGACAAAGGGCCATCTCCCTGCTGCTGTCATCTGTCCTTTATTTCGCTCTTTATTGATGCTTTGGGCTCCTCATGCAAGACAGACCATGGGATATTAGCCTGGTGTGTCTGATTTAGTTCACTTGGCACTATGGTCTCACGGTGTATCCGTGTTCCTACAAATGACAGGGCGCGTCCTCTGCCACAGCGAAGGTGTGTTTCCTTCACAGGATGTCCTATAAGCAGGACCCTGCAGCTGGCTTGCCCTGCAGTCCCACAGCCCGGCGGCCTGACCTGGAGCTGACATCCCCCGGCCAGAGCTGAGCCTTCCAGAATTTAATGCACGTACATTTTCATTTCCTTCAGTTAAGATGGAAGTCTCTAAAAAATTATTTTCTCATCAGTTGGCAGTTAAGGTAAGTTCAGCACTTACCTATTTCCTTGGTTCAGCGAAAATGTTTGAATGCCATTTTACACTAAAGATTTAGTGAGAATGCATCTTTTGAGGGAAATTATTCACTTGAATTTCACCAATAAAAGTAGAGACAATTTCAAGAACTTAATTTTTATTTCCAGGAGAGCATGCACATTACATTGTACCTAACGAGAACGCACTGACCTCCGAATGAATGGGCGTTTTATTTCTATTCTTAAAATCTTGGAGTTACTGGGCCAGTGCAGGGTCACGGGTGGGGGACGCAGCTGACAGGCTCTGACCTCAGGCACAGGCTGGAGCCACAGGTCTGGACCTGCAGACCCCTGAGACGCTCAGTCCCCCCCACCCCCAAGGACTTTGCACTTCCTGCAGCTGTGTCCACCTGGGGGCTCTGGCCCCCGGGCAAAGCTGGATCCTGTGAGTTCCTTGGTCCCCACACACCTCGCGGGCTGTCCCAGCCCACACCCCGCACAGGCGCTGTGCTGGAATTTGGGCTCCTGTCCAACATCCAGCAGGAGGTCGTCCCTACACCCCAGATGACACGGAGCTGTCCAAATGGGCAGCACATCTCCACGGCTTTGTTTCTCCACAGGGCCGCTGAAAGTCGCCTGGAGCGATCCGTAGCCAGTCTGAGGAAGCTCGCTGAAGGGGACGGTGCTTCCCTCGGGGCCTCCTCACAGCTGCAAAGGACGTGGGGACCCAAAGCGCACCCGAACGGAGACAGCTCAACCCTCCTTCCTCTGCTCCATCTGGAATGAGTTCTCTCTCAATCCCCAGTGCTTCCCTCTCACTCTTACTGATCTGAGCTTGACTCTTTAAACTAAGACCCCCATCTCTCTTCATTCCTGGGTCCACCATCCGTCTTTCCCCCAGTGCCTCCCAAGGTCATTCCCAACTGTTGGAGTCTGGAAACCCAGATATGCTCGGTGTCCACAGGGTGAAGGTCACGATGTCCAGACAATGTCCTCAATCCCAGGAGCCAGAGGTCTTGGGATGGAAAGATGGTGCTGGACTCCCTGTGGACTCCAAGGTGACCATGAGGGTCCTGGGGTGTGAAGAGGTCAGAGGAGAAGAAGGAAAAGACATAGAAGTGAGGTACCTGGGCTCACCTGGGAGCTGGATGGATCCTCCCCCCCAGCCATGCCCCACCTGTAGTCCAGAGAGACCTGTGACCTCCAGAACCGTCAGACAGTGAACCCACACTGCTGTCGGGAGAGGGCTGTGTGAATTCGCCACAGCAGCTGTGGAGTCTAACTCAGGGTCGACGTCTTCTCATTCTTCCTCACCACCACTGTCCTTTGCCTGTTAATAGCTAATGGAGTCACTGTCCTTTTCCCCCTGCTCCGGAGACCTCTGCTAGCCAACACATCCCACATGGCCTGGCACTGTTCTTTCCACGTGCCCTGCTCCCTGCCCTCCCACACAGAAGTCACTGGAGAAGAGGGCTACACCCTCCCTACTGGCTTTAAACCCAGCCCATGCCACGTGTGGCCCTTGGAGGCCACTCTTTCCTCTGGAAGCCTGTCCACCCTTTTCCCTCCCCCCTTTGCAGCCACCCTTATTATCTGGGTGATGAGTGCTGGAACCCCTCTGCCTTCTTAAAAGAGTGTTGCTCTGGTCTGTGTGTGCCTGGCTGGTTTTAGGGAGTGTGCATGCGTGTGTGTGTGTGTGCGCGCGCGCGCGCGTGTGTGTGTGTGTGTGTGTGTGCATTATAAACCCTCTAAGATTTAATCTTTAGCTGATGGGCTTCAAGTAGGAAATGCCCCTCCTCTAAGCTGAAACATCTGTGCTGTCCCATCTCCTGCCCACGAGAGGACCACTCAGCTCACCGCCTTCTTCCCCCTCAGAGAGCACCCACCAGTTGCCTTTCGCCTGAACTCTTGGCCACATACGGATTTTATACCCACACTCAAAAGTCACCTGTCCCGGGCAGAAGCTGGTGAGTCCGAGTGTCTCCTGTCTGTCACGAAGTTCATCTGCTCCCACAGGGACCCGCAGGATAAATCGGTACATTTTCAGGAAGTCAGCTGGACCACAAATTTCAAGGCCTTCAAAACTCTAAGAGCTGTGTCACAGGAATTCACGACTCCCCAGACCCTCTCTAGGACTCAGCAGGCCTGTTTGTCCCAGGAAGTTCTGTGATTCCTCCAAACACCTGGAAAAGGACAGGGATCAAGGAGGAGGTAAAGTGTGGCACTGGTGTGTAAGCAGAGATCGGGGCAGAGCCATTCCACCCTGAGGACTTCCTGCCTCAAGTGCCTCAGTTCATCATCAGCTGGCTCCAAGGCAGGACAGTGTGATAGAGGGACAACAGTTCGCTGCAGCATAAGACAACAAAAGCAAGCCCCTTTCTGTGCCTTATACTGTGTGCAGGCTACCGGGATTAGGGTGGTTCCAATCCAGTCAGTGGGCTGATTTAGTAATCACACACACTTAATCCTCGCACTGCACACTCTAGATTTAGTCACCTCTGTAAAAGCCCCACTTACGACTACCATGAGGCTTTGAGGGGACATCAAGACGAGCCATAGCACTCCACCCCTGGTCCCCCAAAACTCATTCAGATCCCTTTATGCAAAGGCATTTAGTCCATCTCTGAGTCCCCAAAGTCTTAACAGTTTCAGCAATGCTGAAAAATCCAAGTCCAAGGTCTCCTCTGAGAATTTAAGACGAACTTTTAGCTACAAACCCCTACACAAGTGACAGGAAAGTGAGACACTTCCACCATTCAGTGGCACGATAGACGTTCTCATTCCGAAAGTTATAAACAAGAAGACACAAGGAGGGGCCCAAAGCAAGTCCAAAATCCAGCAGGGTGGGCGGTAAGCCCCGTTGCCTATGGTTTGGTTCACTGGGGCGGAAGACTGGTCAGAGCTGTCCCCTGGGTGTGGTGGTGGCCATGCTCTGAGCAGTGAGGGGCCCTCTGAGAACTGGGATCTGATGGGCGTGGATGCTCGGCCCAGGAGGGTGACAGAAGCTCGGGTCCACACCAGAGTGCTCCCGTCACCCCAGGTCAGTACTGCCCCCCTCAAAGCAAGCTCTTGTCAGAGTCCCCACAGAAGGTCTCCTTGAAAACAGAGCAGCGAACACACACACACACACACACACACCCCAGAGGCCGTCGCCCAGCCCATTCTGGTCAGAACTCGGATCGGCACTTAGCCTCTGGCTGCAACATCTCAGGAAATTTAGCATCAGTTTCCGAGCAGCGGGGATCCTGGCAGCAAAGGCACTGAGCAGAGCGGCAGAGCCGTGGGGGCCCATGGGGACAGGCCATGCCCTCCTGTCACATGAGGTGACAGCTGTGACTGAACATGACTGCCCCGACAAGGTGTTTGCCCACTACAGAGGAGGGAAAGGCCCGTTCAGTTGCTGCATTCTTCCCTCAGACGTGTGCAGCTTTCCTAATGCCCAAACGCTCTCTTTTAACCGTTTCATTTCCTCCTTTGGAAACGTACCCTAAGCACGTGTTTCACAACCCTAGGTGTTGTGAAATGTGCACACGTATTTACACCCCGGGATGGCACAGTACCTCTATTAATCAAGTCGGAAGATGTGAAGCCATCTCAATGTTCATCGTGGTTAAGTCAACTGTGATCACTCATCAGGCAGAGGAACAAGATGCAGTCACTGCCGCATGTCTTCAGTCTGTTTAAAGACGTGTTCTTCACACCAATCGTGTCTTTCCTAGGTGCACAAAGCTCCCTTATTGGATGGAAGAGCATCTAAGCTGATTTACGGTGGTGGTTAAACAACTTGGCAAATCTGCTAAACGTCATCGCTCTGTGCACTGGAGATGGGTGACTTACAGGATGTGTGTGATGACAAGATTGCTAAGTCCTGGGGACTGGGAGCAGCGCTGGGGGGAGATTCGCTGGTTAGTGGCGCAGAGGGCTGAGCTCCCCATGCAGGTGTGGATGTGTCAGTCACAGCTAGTCCTAGGGTCATTTTCCTAGCTCCCAGCTCCGACTTCCTACTTCTCCCAGATAACAGGGACACTTACAGTAGCTGCCCTCACTCTGAACCTGAGGCCCCCCAAGTTCCCCTAGGAGGGAGGAAGGCTTGCAAGCCCATGAGCCACTGCAGCAGTTAAATCCTAGTCTGGACCAGCCAGGCGTGAACAGCAGGACACCCGGTGACTGGAAGCAATGCTTTGCTGGAGGAGGAAGCGAATGACATATGCACACAAGGTGTCACTTTGATAAAGTGTCAAGGTCCAGAGCCCTGAACACATGAGGACCCCTCCAGGGGCAGAGACGGGCTCTAACCCCAGCGCTCCCTGCCAACAAGGCTGCATATCTGGACTCCTGGGGCACACAATCCCACATAGAGCTTTCACGGGGCCCCCTCCGATTCTCAGTTGCTTTCCGAGTTACTTCTGGTCTTTGCTGGGTCCCAGAGTCAAGTCAACGTGGACCCCTTTGCAGCTGGGATTGGGGCATCCATATGCTGCAGTTCAGGCCAAAGAGACCAGAGCTAAGGCCTGTGCTGGATTTTCCTCCCATAGAAGGAGGCTGGCCCGGCTCTCTTGTTTTGCTGCTTCCTTGTGCCTGAAACGTGAGTAACTAGAGCTGAAGAGAACAGTTTACGATGAAAAGGAAAAAGCCAAGAGTCCCGGGTACAGACGAGGGCGCTGAGGCAGAGATTCTTCAGTAACGAGAAGTGGAGGAGCTGTCTCGGCAGGAAAACGGAGCCAGAATTATTGGCTGTAGATGGAAAGAGCATGCGTGGAACGTGGAGAACCAGCTCCTTGCAGGCACGCAGGGCCACCTCTGCTGAACGTGACAGCGCAGGTGGCGGGACACCGAGGGAGATCACCATCGCTCTTGATGAGCAACCCGCCCCGGCTGCTTGGAGCCGGCTGAAGGATGTGGTGACGGTCGGATTACACTGCGCTGTGTTCACAGAACAAAGTCTGCGTTGTCGAGGGGGCAAGCGCTGCGGCGACACAGGAATTACAGAAATGTGTAGGGGTTGAATAGTCCAAGGCATGGGCTTGGAAATAGTCCATTTTTTTGAGAGGGGTTGCCAAGTGGATCAGAACATCCTTCCAGTTTGGAAGAAATGCGAGTCTTTAGGGACACAGAGCTCTCCCTTGTGGGACAGAAGCGAGAGAAGCGGGGTGCCGCCTTCAGCCCCCACCTGCATCCTGGAGTGGGCTCTGTGTCCTGCGTTAGCAGGCTTTCCTGGACGGCAGAAGTGCCAGTCCTGAGGTGCCCAGAGGGCTGCTCCTGGCAGTAGCTGGGCTGTCTCGCTGCATGGCCTCTGCCCTTCGCTAGACTGTGGCTCCTCCACCTCTTCTCTGTTGCTGTGAACTGCTCGGCACCCTTCTTTTCCTTATTTACTGAGAGTCCACTTCTGTCCCTTGCGACTAGAATCCTAATACACAAAGCAAACTGGTATCAGAATGTCCAGAGCATTCTTCAAAAATGAAACACATTTTCTAGCAACAACCTGTTTTTCACTTTAAATATAATTATTCAAAGTCCACTGATTTTTTTAACCAAATGATTGAAAGAATATTCTGGTACCTTCTACTCACATACAACCAAATCTAAGAGTGTGAGAAACTGGCCAAACCCATGAAATTGTTTCTACCTTGTGTGTACGGTGTGTGTGTAACACTACAGCTTTCCTTTACTGTGACAGCATATCAGATTCACAACCTATAAGGAGAAGAAACTTACTCATTTGGGCTCATGGTTTCAGAGGTGTAGTCCATGGTCACCTGGCCTGTTGCTCTGGGCCTACACCAGCACAGTGCATCATGGGGAAGCACGTGGCAGGTGCTCACTTTGGGGCAGCCAGGAAGCAAGAGAAACAGGAAAGAACCAGGTCCCAACATCCCTTCAAGGCCGCACTCCGATGACATCACTTCCCCCACTAGGGCCCGCCTCCCGGAGGCTCCACCTCTCACCTAGAGCCACAGGCTGGACCAAGTCTTGGACACACAGGGCTTTGAGAGACAATCGATAGCAATCCTCACCACTTACAGTCATCGCACGGGTCCTACAGAACCATCACAGTACTGTGTGTGGGCACAAAGTAAGGATGGTTGAAAGAAAGAGAAAACACCACACTGGGGTCACAAGTAGCTCTGCAGCCTCCATTGCCACTGGAAAAGCAGAAGTGTTTCCTCAAGCAGGAGGCACGTGGGCATTTCTTACACTGTCCCGGACCCGGAAGAGGTCTGACTGGCTGGGCAGGGTGAGCCAATGTCGTTGCAGGAAACAGACCTGGAGTCCTGGACGGAGGTGAATCCAGGCAGCTCTGCAAGGTGGAAGAGTTAAGACCTGCCCAAGCTCAGGAGGGATGTGCTGGCCGCCAGGGCTGCAGCACAGAGCACCTCTGGCAGCTCCAACAACAGAGCTCTGTTCCCTCACGGTTCCCAAGACCGTGATGCGGGACCAGGTCCCAGCGGGGCCAGGACGAGGCCTCTTCTCCCTGTACAGAAAGAAACCAACTGGTACAGCTTTCCAGCACTGTGAGAAAATATCTGATTAACCCGCAGTTATGACACACTGGTGCCATGAATGCGCAGTGCCACTGAGGCCCCAAGGTCCCACAGGTAAGGGAAGTGACACCCACATTGGCCCCTGTCAGACAGGTAACATTTACGTCATGCTTGGTGTGAACGGAGCCTTGACATAATCCTGGCCGCACTGCCACAGGGAAGCACCGAAGACTCGTTTTTAACGGTTTTAAACAGTCAGGCTCAGCTTTGCCGTGATTTCGGCCAGGGGACTCCCATGGGTCCGCCATCTTCACACTTTCAGAGGCCCCTGTCCTAGCAAGAGCCATGGAGATGCGGGGTGGGGCAGGGCAGAGGCAGCCACAGCCTCGGGTCGTCTCCAGCGGGTCCCCAGTGGTGTCCTGCATGTCCCAGGGGCTTCAGGTAGCCATTCTCACTGGGCATTGTGCAGTCCCACAGGATTTTGTCTTCAACATCCGAAAGAGTACCTCAAAACACGACTTCTATACATCTTTATTTCTCTGATTCCACTAAAATCTAGGCTAATCAAATATTCTTTGATGACTGTACAATTAATAATTTGTTTATGCATCAGCATACATTAGATATTACACCTTTTCTTACTTAACAGTACCTCCAAGTTTCATCTTTCTATCAACTTATCCTGAAATTCTGAAGCAAATTTACTGTCTCAGTACTAGCTTTAGTAAAGTTTCTAACTGCCTTTATTTAAGTTATAACTCATTAGAGCATTTCTAATAAACATGTGTAAGACACAAACACCTTATAAAATGCAGTGCTTTCTACGCATGTGCGGATTTGGGGTCCCTTGTGCTGAGAGCTCTAGGAAACCCCCTGCAGCAGCAGACACGGCGATAGCGTTACTGAGCAGTCTGTTCTTAGATGAAGATCTGTCCTCAGCACAATGTACCATCTCTGGAAAAATAAAATGCAGAGCTCAGCCAATTCACTATTTCTCACCTAGGAAAAATGAGTTCCAGAGGCAAAATTTCAAACCCCACAAAAGACCTTAAGGAAGCTTAGTCCCTCCTGAGATACAGGAGGGGGACAGCCACGTTCTGGTCCCCATCTCTCACGTCATCTAGACCGGCTTCCTCCAATGGGGGTGCCACCCCCCCCGTATCACATCACTTTTGTCTGGCCAAGGCTTTCATAACATAGCTCCTCCCATGACCAACAAAGCAGGAAACGGGAACGTGGGGGATTCTGCACCAGCTCTTGAAACACCCATCACCAAGCTACCTGGCCATTCCTGTCCTTTGGAGGGGAGAAAAATGTAATCCTTCCCTCTTCCCATAGAGGCAAGCATGGGAAACACTGGTGCAGAACGTTACTGAGAGCCGCCCACTGTAAGTCACAAGGAGTCCCAGGAGCCCAGGGCATCCTCACAGCCTGGAGAAGCGACGGTCCCCAGACTATGGTCAGCACACACTTAGAAGTTGCATGCTTGCCTCTGAAACACATACCAAGCAGGAAACCCAGTGATGTCCACTATCTCACTGCCACTCTAGCCCCATAGCCTGATGGGACATAGCTCTTCCAGCAGAGACACTTCTAAAGAAGTACCTAAAGGTGCAAGGCTGCTGGAGACTGAATTCGACTGAGTTCCGAGATGGTAGCGCACTGGGCTTGCCTGGCTTATTTATCAGTGTGTACATTACTGGGTTATCACACGCAGGGCAGTGCTCCTGGTCAGGATGAATGGAATCATCCCATACTCATGACCCGAGATACCACTGTCGGTGACCCAGTGGAAAGGTTAAGCCATCACTCCACTGGCCAATAACAAAGGAAAACAGATAGCAGCAAGACCACGAGAAGACACAGGGTCCCCTTGCTGACTGCAGTACTTTTCGCTTTGCCAACCTGACTGCAAAGCAATTCCACTTAAACACTACTGGTAAAGTTCTGAGACTGCTGTTAGTGGCTCAGTAAATGTCACAAGTCCTTTTATCCACAAATACAGGTTTCCACTGCAGCTGAGGCTGAATAAGACCAACACCTAAGTCTACAGATGAGATTAGGAGGCCTAGTTAATTAAAAGCTTTACATCACTCTCTGACGTAATTCAGCACGGACTTGATGAAAAGCAGTCCTAAGTCAGGAGGCTCCGTCACACCGCGTCCCTCACCAGCTACTCAAAGTTTTATTTGTTAATCCATCAGCACAGTAAGAGGAATTGGTAAAAGTGATATGATACAACATTTTCCCATCTTTCTAAGTTTGAGCCTTGTAGTTTAGGTGGGAAAAAAGGCTTCTGTCTCTCTTCATATTGGAGAGACTCTGCCGGCAGTGAGTGAAGAGAGGTACCTTGGAGCCTAACGGAGACCCTGGGGCTGTGAGGTAAAGCTCTGGTACTGAGGTCCCACCGAGAGCCCCTAGCCACGCCTCCCAGGGCTGGCACCCTGAGGTCCCCGTCTCTCGTAGCTGAGTGTCACTCTCTCCTAACTGTGCCTTCTTCTCCCTTGGAGGCCCTTAGGGCTTTCATCAAAGAAGCCCAGGATTTTATCAGTACGCTAAGTCACCAGAGCTCTGCCTCTCCGTGAGCAGTGTCTCCCTTTACCCCCAAGCAAACTGGGCGTGGTCAGTTCAGAGCGAGGCAGAAAGTTCTGATGATCTTTAAATTTCAGTAAAGCAACAGGAAAATGTCCCCCCAGCATGGTAGTGCACGCCTGAACCCCAGCACTCTGGGCAGCTGAGGCAGGAGAATCACAAGATTAAGCCCAATCTGAACAATTCAGTGACTTTAAGACCATGTCTCTAAAATAAAATACAAAAACGGGCTGGGAACATAGCTCAGTGTGAAAGTCCTGGGTTCCAGCTCTGATTCCAAAAAAAGAAAGAGAGCAAAAAGGAAGGAAGGAAGGAAGGAAGGAAGGAAGAAGAAGGAAAAGGGGGGAGAGAGAAATTAATGTCTTTAAAGAACGGTTTTTCAGTAGCTGCTAGTTACAGAAATGAAATGCGATGCTACGCAGCAGCAGCTCTGGCTCGGGCCAGCCCAGTGCTTCCCCTGCAGTGTGTGACACACTGCGGTGTGACCACCACGTCGCAGCTGCTCTGCTGGTCCCCTGGGACCCACGCGTCACGCAGGCCAGGCACCGTGTGGCTTCTGAAGGTGAACATGGATGAATTTCTACCCAGTGCCCCCTTTAGCTAAGTAAGTAGGCATTACTTTAAAGAATTGTGGAAGTAAAGGATTAATAATGACAGGTGGAAATCTATCAGTGTTATTAGAGCAAACTACCCTGCAGATAACTTGTCAATAATAGCTAATATATCAAAGCTTGAATTTATTCACTTTTAGAAAAAGTTACTTCCATTAATAATCAGTCTCCAAAATAAAAATCCAAAATACACTACCTACAAATAAATTTAATCAAGGAGATCAAAAACATATATATTGAAAACCGCAAAACACAGCAGAAAATCTTTGCAAGATTTAGATAGAAGGAAAGACACCTGTGTTCCCCTCTGGAAAGATGGTATCCCTGAACAGTGACACTACTCAAAATGATCTGCAGGTTCAATTCAGTTTCCACGACAATTCTACATGCTTTTCTGTTTTTATTTTTTATGAAGATAAATGGAAGACACAATCCTCAAGTTCACACCAAATTACAAGAGACCCAGAAGAGCCACACAATCTTGAAAAAGAACAATGTTGGACGTGTCACATTCTCCAGTTTCAGAAATGACTATTAGTACAGTGACCTAGACCGTGCGAAGCCAGGCTGGGCCGGGCACACAGGTCACCAGGATGGCAGGGAGCGTCCAGGACAGGCTGCACACCCCAAGGAGTGGTTTCAGTACAGTTCCCCTGCCCTGCAACGGGGAAACCCCTCTTTGACAAGCATCAGTGACTTGGCTGCGAGAGCCTCCACTCTAAGACTCCTGAGAAGCCCAGGACTTGACAGCAGAACACACGGCACAGATATGAAAGCTGATAAACGAGACCTCGTCAAACAAAAAGTACCGATACATGCCACAGTATGGAGGAATTTTCCAAACTGTTTGCTTGGTAAAACAAGCCTTCCGGAAAGGACCGCAGAGTCCGTGATTCCATTTTTACGAAATGTCTGAAAAGTGTGGGTCAGT